>JAECXB010000456.1:0-44417 GCA_018151435.1 Zaprionus africanus | reverse complement strand
CACATTAAACATAATGATCTTTTAGCCCAGATAGCTTCAAAAATTAAAACAATTTTATATTGACCTCATATAAAATTAATTTGTTGTTAAATTTAGTCAGCAACTAGACTTGTTTACTACTGTTCACTTGATATCACATTGAATAAGCAAAAAATATTTATACCAATAATTTAAGTTTGTCATCTATATTTCCAAATAGCCCTTACGGGTAATAAAATTAAATATTTAGATTTGATAAAAAGAAAGAAAAGATTAAATAATATTTATACAAATTTGGCCAGGATCACGATGCAGGGCAGGAGAATGTAGTAGTCGCAACAAATTTTTCCGTATACAAAATAATCAATACAATAAACATTTTAATCGTCAAATGTTAAATAAAATCTTTTACATATATACAATAATCGTTTAAGATGTTGAACAGATTTCCTATATAATCTCTAAAAAATCGTTAAATGATTTATCTAAACCTAATAATCATTGAAAACAAATTCATGAATTTTAAACAATAAACAAATATAATATAAAACACTTTCAAAGCTACATTTATTAAAACACCGGAATAAAAAAATTATAATAATTATTTTTTGTTAAGTCATGGATCCTGAACGCAATGTAAAACGATTGCGCAAGCTGTTCGGGGTTTCTCATACCATACTTAAGCGAGCTGCACGCCGACCAAGCATCAGTGAGCAGGAAAGTGAAGAACAGCAACGCAAACGATTCCAAATACTCCGGGAAATGCGACAACAAAGAATATCTAGTATCGGCGCAAACCAACGATATATTTTAGAAATCTGTGCAGATATGTTAGGTTTGGAAACAGAAGAAGTTATAATGGGTATCGTTGATGAAAACCTTTATGTTGACAATTTAAATAGTATATTTGAAGAAAAAGGTCCAATGGCTATAATGCTTAGCAACGCACCCATGGTAGGCTATCCGGTGGATTCAGGTCGTTATCAAGACAAATTAAGACATACGGAAGTACATCGTACTGTTTGCTTAACTTCTGCAACTGTGAGACTATTAGGAAAGTGGATGGTAGTATATCGTCAACAAAATGACAAAACTATTGATAATCGTACCGTCAGTGATGATGTTGCATTGTTTATGATAAATGCGGAAGGGCCGGATTCATGTTTAAATGTAGTAAAGATATTTGTGGAACAGATATTGAAACCGTCTATTGAAGCTATCACAGATTTTGGCTTGGCAGAAAAGGAACAACTACAAAAATTTTTTCATATATTAAATATGTATAATACCTTCCTCAAATCATCGGATGCAATTGTATCATCTCGCGTAAATTTTGACGTTTCGCATGGTCTTTTTAAGGGATTCTTATTGGCTCGATGGCAAATAGACGCAAGTTCGAAAATTGTAAGCCGTGTGAGGTTAGTTGAACGTTATTTTGAAAAATGGTTACGACAAATCCAAGGAATACTCGTTGAAGGAAAACAAATTCAACGAGACCCTCCTGATGTTGGTCCGTTACATATGCTAGTAAATTGGCGTCAAATGTTAGCAAAATTAACTTCTATAACAGAATTTGTTACATCAAGAGCTTTTAATAATCATAAAGACTGTTTGACTCTTTCTCGTTCTTCTAAGCTTCTGAACGTAAGTATCAATAACAAATTTAAACTAATACATACAAGGGACAATAATCTTAACATTTTTAAGCGCTGGGACAAAATTGATAATCAAGTAACGCTAGCGCTAAATGAAGCGAAGGATAATGTTCGATTTATTTCATCATTACAGAAGTTTTGGGACCCACTTTATCGGTAACATAATATATATGTTTTTAATTCATACTGTTAAAACACTCTACTCTGCAGCTCATCTCCTGATGACATTATAAGTAGCTTACCCGGACTAATGGTAGCTATTCGTAATGTTTGCAAAACTGCCCATTACTTTAATACATCCGTTAACTTGACAGGCCTAATGGTTAAAATCAGTAACCAGCTGACGATTACTAGTAAAAATTATATTACTGATAATGAACATCAAAGCCTTTGGCAAATTTCTTCAGTTGAAATAATTGCGAAAATTGAAAAATGCAGAGATGTAATGGATCATTTTAAAAATATATACCTAAATACAGTTGAAGACATGAAGAACAGCAATGAAAAACCATGGATTGTTTCATCCGTTTATATATTTACGTGCTTGGAAAAATTTTTTAAATCGCTTGGAAAAGATAAAATGTATTGCTAATACGGAAATAATCTATTCAGTTTTGGATCGGATACTAATAAGTGGGATGGAAAAATTTAATGCAATGATAAAGTCCGCTCGTATAACAATAAGTAGCAAGTTATACGATCCCTTAAACTATCGTATTGAAACATTTGACGTGGACTATGAAAAATTTGTGAAGGAAGTGGAAGTCGCGGAAGTGGGAATGCAACAGTTTTTAAAACTTCTAACAACAGATTGTCCAACTGCTGAATCAATGATGTTAATTTTAAAGCGTTTTGAAGCATTGAACTTAGAATGTTTGTGTCTAGATCGTCGATATTTTAGGGTTTCGGAAATGTTAGAAAAGGAAATGCTGTTGCTCAAAGATGTATATAATGAAGAGCGTGGTAACCCATTTATTCCACGAAATTTACCTCCAGTTGCTGGTCGCATAGTTTGGATACGATCTATCTTTAAAAAGATTGATCTACCAATGCAGGCTTTAAAGTTGCGACATTGTGTCCTTGCACATAAAAAAGCACAACGTACAGTCAGATACTATAATTACATGAATGGGATAGTTTGCCATTATGAAATGGCTTACCATAAGGCATGGTTTGATTATGTAGAAGAAGTACGATGTGCATTAAATGCACCAATTCTGACAATCAATAAAGATGAAGCTCTGTATTCTCTTAATTTGGATAGATCCATTTTACAACTAATATCCGAGACAGAGTGGATGTGGAAACTACATTTGGAGGTTCCTAATATGGCATCAACTGTAGCTTATTGCAAGGAACGTATCTTTAATCCATTTACTCTACTCAAACTTACATTAGAGCGCTTAGATAGGCTACGTTTGTCATTGACTCCTGTGTTTGTTAATATAATGCGCTTTCGATTACAAGAAATATCTCTTATCTTAAAGCCATCGCTATCTTCTGTTACTTGGATATCAAAAAACTTGGAAGATTACGTCGAAAAGTCTGTTTGGTAAGTTTTTATTTAATATAAATTTGATTCTAACATCCTCACGGATTGTACATAATTATTTGGTTGATTTCATAAGAATCATCAATAATAGATTTGAACTAGCTGTCGTTTTTCCGAACGTTTTAAAGTTAATGGAGGCAACAACAAACAAGTCAAAACTTTTCCAAATGAATGTCTGCAACGAATTATAGAAGAGATGTTTTACCCTTTCTTAAATCATCATTAACAATCCATCATTAATCATCTTCTTTCCTTGAAATCAAATTCTGACTTATAATGAGTCAAGCTTCGAAAGAATACGAGTGCCACAGTCGAGCGGCACGCGACAGTGAGATACCGTTCGACTTTTTTTGAATGTAAAGAGTACATAATTGTATGATACTACTCCTTAATAGAAATATCGTAACGTAAGCCATCATAAGCAAACGGCTCAATACGAAAACGTGCATGGAGTACTTCATTGGCAAATGTATGTATGTGTGTTAGTTTGAATGCAAAAAATTAATATGCATTGAAAAGAAGAAAAGAGCAACATCGGGCGCTACGCGCAGGCATTCTCTTTCCTTTGATTCTTACGTACATGACCACTACAACGACGTTACAGCTTGCTAGTCTGTATACAGTCTGTGTTTGTTGTCCGATCGAATTGAAACTTTGACGTAATGTTGGTATTATACTTAGCTAAGTATTGGTTTAACTCAAAATGTTGTATCTTTTATATGTCGCTCACAAATCAACTTAAAAGATTAAATTGTTGACTTGCTAGGCGGTGGGCATGGCACCTAACACTTGAAACAAAAATTTGTACTGCGCCTGGTAGACGCAAACCTTGCCAAATTTAGTGTCTCTAGTTTTTATAATAGCTGAAATCTCTGTGGTCATCTGAACATCCGGATACCAGGATATCGAGACAGACAGACAGACATGGCTTAATCGCCTCGGCTAGTGATCCTAAGCAAGAATATACATACTATGTGAGGCTTCCTACGCCTCCTTTTGCCTGTTACATACTTTTGCAAAAATTAATGTGTACCCTTTTTGACCATTTTCAATGGTCGAAGGGTAAAAAAAACTCTGTAAACATTAAATACATTATATATAAAAGTAAATATTCAGTATCCTGATCACTGTTCGTTTGTGCACGCAACTAATTACATTTTTTTTTTTCAGAAAATCTTAGAAGTAGAAATATTTTTTGGGTTGATTTTAGACATTGAAGAGCTACGAGTTATGCAAGAAATATATAATATCTCAGAATTCTTATATATATATATGTTCCAAGTGAACCAGTTGCATCTTATATGTTCGTTGAGGAGAGCAATAAACTAAGAGCTAAAATTGGTATGTTTAACTGCTAAATAATTAAGAATACTTAAAACATTCGAACATTAAATTGAAATGTATGTTGCAAGCTTTTTGAATTATTCTAAAAAAAAATTGTTTCCAAATATTTTATTACTACGGGTTTTTCATATAATACATGCGGCTTTTTTGAACATTTGCAATGGCTAAAAGTTATTGTGTAATGGGGTAATTATGTCTACAAAGTTGGGTCAGAATTTATTTAATATAAATTAATAAATTATTAAATGAGTCTGAAAAATATATTCTGCCTGGCTCATGCAGCAGGGGATTGCTTAAGCTTAAAGGAAATGTTTGATGAAAATAATAATTAATTATTTAACACGGGATAAAGCTTACTATCAATATCCCTTTAAATAAGGCAAGAAAAATGGTAACTTAAAGTGTCGAAATCCCAAAATTTAAAGAGAATGGTGTCTGATTTCAAGAGAGCAGTCACATTAAATTGGATAATTTGGATAATTCGACAAGGTCTAAAATAAAATTAAATTGGTTACAACTTAAAAACACAACTTTATTAAAAATTTTAAGATTACAACAAAAAATTTTTATTTATTTTTAATTCAAAATGGTGGCTCAGCAGGTCAGAAACAATAGGCAGCTTCTGACCCGAGCTCCGAAACTGCACCATTTGTCACTCGTCACCCGTTGATCAGAAACACCATAACATATAAACGGAAAGGATAAACCTATGAAATCAAAAATAAAAGCATAAAATCCAATACAAAATCAACCCTAACCAGTCGAACGCTACAGTCAGGTGCTGACTGAAGAAGGCCATGGATTATCTATCATGGTATACCGTGTATAATTTATTTTCCCTTATTTATAATGAAAATTTTGGTTTGATTGAATTATTATCAAGCATTCAACAATATAAAATTTTATATTCTTATTATTTAATTCGAACGACACGCATAAATTCAATTGACAGACAGAAGAAGAAGAACGCATAAAGAATGCAAAAGCAAATAGACAAGAATTATAAGCATTAGGTAGGGCGAGAGGGCAATAAGTTAGTGAATGCATTTTTCCGTAATGCCAAACAGAAGTTTAGGCAGAGGATGTTATAGAGTAGCTAAGCGGAGTGCGTGCCGGATTCCAAGACCGATGACGTTCACAGTGTTTCGGGTTCGACTGCTGCCGCGATCAATATGTGTGACATGTTTTTCTTTTTTTTCTTTCTTTTCTATTAAATAATTTAAAAGCTTAACAAAAAATAATTTTTAAATTTTTTGGTACTCAACATATTTAATTAGAACACTTTTATAAACTTTGCCGAATGTTGCACAAATCTGACAGTTACGTATGTGCGCCGAATACGGCAATTGATGCGTGTTAGAGCGGGACGACGAAATATAATTGTGCAAATGTAGACATGCATGTATCGGCATCCCGCTCTAACATTCTTGTACATTGATTGTCTTAACTATTGCAAAAAAATATGAAATTAATTTTGGAAAATATTTTTATTGATATTTAATGAAATAATTTAGGATTTAGGTAGCCGGTGTAGTTTTCGACTGTTGTTTTCCTTTTAGTTTATAAGAATAAAAAAAACCAAAAAAAAAGTAATTAAAATAAAAAGTTGCACCGGCCCCGCGCATGGGACTCGAACTCACGCAAGCAGGACCGGTGTCCGCCACTCTAACCACTAAGCCACCGCCTCATTTTTCCTTCGATCGGCAAATTTGCATTCTGAGCTAATTCTGTTACCATTACCATATATGCAAATAAAAAATTTATTAAATGCTTTGTGTCCGACGCTAGATTCGAACTTCGGTATGATTCGTAAATTAGGTCTTAATATCCGCATAAGTATACGTTCAAATTGAGTTTAATTCGGATCATATCTCACTTATTTTTAGTCCGATTTAACTGATTTTCAGAAAACACCCGTCGCAATGTATTTGTCATGTGAGATTTATAACTTTGGTTGTTGGGTGTATATTGTGTATATTTAATTTTTATAACTGATTTACAGAAGCGGGAAGGGGCGTGGGCAAATTTCAAAAATCTTTGAGAAACCTGGATATACACGTATGTTTTCACAAAATTTTATTGCTCTAGCTCTTTTAGTTGCTGAGATCCAGGCGTTCATACAGACGGACAGACGGACAGACAGATAGGGCTCAATCGACTCGGCTGTTGATACTGATTCAAAATATATATAGTTTATGGGGTCGGAGATGGCTCCTTCTGCCTGTTACGCACATTTGCGTTCCGACAAACACAGTACACCATGAATTTTTTTAAAATCCATGGCCTAAAAATAGTTACCTTTTTGGGCTATTTTTTGAACCTTTTGACTCCAAAAAACATAAGTCTCCAATAAAAATTACCTGAAGTTTTAGGTTTAAACTTCCGGTAGCTATGTAGAGAAAAGCCTCACCAAATTTCAAACAAATCGATCGATAATTTTTTGAGCTACAACACGAGCAGTTTTTCAAAAAGTAGTTTCGAGATAATCGCGTTTAAATCGATTTTTATAAAATTTGACATGATTCTCCCCCTTTAAGCCGAACAATCCCTTGAGGATATATTAGGATTTAACTTAAGAAGAGGAACAGTCAAGAGGCACGCGACAGTTGGATACACTTCGATTTTTTTTAAAGTAAAGAGTCCACATTTGTACAATACCACGACTCAATAGAAATATCGTAACATAAGCCATTTCATTGGTCAAGCACAAATATATTAATGTGTGTGCATTTGAATGCAAAAATGCGAGTACATAAAAAAGAAGAGAAGAAGAGCAGATGGCTCTACGCTCTTGCATTCTCTTTTCTTACATAAGCATTGCAATGACGTCACAGCTGTTGTTCTCCGATCGGCTTGAAATTTTGACGTCATGTTAACTAAGTATGGTATAAGAATGTTTGTATCTTTTATATGTCGCTCACAAATCAGCTTAAAAGATTAAATATTTTATTTGCGGATGCAGTGGGCGTGGCACCCAACATTTGAAATAAACTTTATCTGCGCCTGGTAAACAGAAACGTTCATCCCAAATTTGATGTCTTTAGCTTTAATAATAGCTGAGATCTGTGTGGTTTAATCAATTCGGCTAGTGATCTTGAGCAAGAATATATATACTTTGTATGGTCTCCTATGCCTCCTGCCTATTACATACATTTGCACAAAGTTGGAATACCCTTTTTGGACCATTTTCAATGGTCGCAGGGTATAAATATCGTCGAACACTACAGTCAGGTGCAGACTAAAGAAGGGCACGGATTACCATAGTAGAATTTATTTTCGGTTATTTATAATGAGAAGTTTTGCTTTACTTGGATTACGCTCTCACATACAGTCTTTCAGAACTTCTGTCCGCCATTTAAGCTTATTTTTCGATCGGCAAAGTTGCATTATCAGCAAATTCTGTTGCCACTCTATGAACATAAAAAGTTTAATTAAATGCTATCTGTGCAACTTTTCATTTTGATTAATTTTTTTTTTTTGAAGACCATGGATTTTAAAAAAAATTTATGGTCTAATGTGTTTGTCGATTGATCCATTTGTGTCTGTCCGCCTGTCTGTCGGTATGAACACCTGTAACTCAGAAATACGACGACCATTAGCTCTCCTCTCCGATTTCTTTTTCTCTTGTAAAATTTTGCTAGCCTGTTAACATTGGTTGCAGGCGTTGCAACAGTGCTCGTTATAATCGTCAGAAGGCATGATCGCATTTGTTGGTGTGAATTTCGCTTGATTTCTTCGTTTCCTGTTTCTATCGGTTGGCTAGTGGTCAGTATCTTGCGTTTTGTCGCTATATTTCTCCTTTCAATTCGATGGCAGCAGACGTCCTTACTCAATGGCCTTTTAATTTCATTGTAGGTCTTCATGGTGACTACTCGGAATTTATTATCCTGTCCCTTGGTAGTCTTTACGATTTGCATTTTAATGAAGGCTTATTGACCTTCTTCCGGGTTTGGCCTATCCTGCCGCCATTTTGTCTTCTGTTGAAGAGACATCAGGTAATCCTCCTTCCACTTTCTCCAGAATTCCCTTCTGATGCGCTACAATAGTTTGATTTTCATCATGAGAACGCTTCCAGAAATCGTTCTGTTGAGGGATCGCCGACGGCTTCTAAGAGAATTGCTTTCGTTGCCATAAAAACAAAGAGGTATATGTATCCTTTGAAAGTCTTTTGGCGTCTTCCGTTCGATCATCGGATTTTAAATGGTCCAGCGTAGTCGATGCCAGTATTTTGGAAAGGAACTTCTCCAGTTACATGATATACCGGCAAATTCCCCATTAGTTGATTTGCCATTTCTTTTATGTATATTATGCAAGTAACGCACTCTCGAAGATACTTTTTTAGCTGGTTTCATAGTCCAAAAATCCAGAATTTTCCTTGAACTTGGCTCCGCATTAGCTTAAGTTCGCCATGTAGGGGTTTTTTATGTGCTTTCCTTATTAGAAGCCAGTGGTACGGCAGCAATAAAATTTAAAACCGACCGTCTACTCTTAGGACGCTATATTTTGAAGCAGAATTTCCCGACTAAAATCTATATGTTGCTGTAGTTTTATAACGGCTGTTTTTCTTAAATTCTTTAACTGAAAGAAAGTTTGATTGGGGTGCTCTTTTTCGTAGTTTAACTATAAAGCGTTATACATCCGCAATTACGATATTAAGCTAGTCTACCGAAAAATATTTCCATAGTAGCGGGGTAAGGCTGTTTTCCTCTTCTGTTATTGTTGTAACAGCAATGAGTTCCGGTGGTTCGGGCTGAATCCATTGACTCGGTGGTGGTTTTGCCAACCAGTGTGGTCCGCTTCACAGGATGTCAAATTCTGCCAGTTGCCTAAGACATATTCCCCTTGAAGCTACGTCTGCTAGGTTCTCTTCTGTTTGCACGTACCGACTCAATTTTACTTTTGGTAGTTTTTTATTTATATCGTCAACTTGGGTTTTGACGAATTTGTCTTTGCTGCGTTTATTGGTATCGTTTTCCAATTTTCCGAAGCGCTTGAGATCTTCCAAGCATATTGTTGTAGCTGCATTCTCTGGCCATCTTCTCAGAGATTATCCATACAAGCTTGGTTTTCTGTCCCAAGCATGATCGGCGGTATCAGATCAACTCCTATTATAATATCGATCCTGCTAGGCGTGAAGTGTTAAATTCTGGATAAGCTAGCGCGCAGCCCTTCCAGTCCTTGGCAATGTTTATGTTTATTTTTATGCTTGGAAGAGGTCTCCAGACGATATGCTGATATTCTTGATATTATGTGGTTATTTCAATTGTGCGATACATTTTCTCGATGTCAGCTGTTATGACGAATTGCCATTGTCGCTATTTTGGTAAAATGTAAAAAATGTCCTTTTGTACCATATTCTAGAACCGACAAGCATAACATTCTTAAGGCTCACTCCATTTGAGGTTTTTTCGGAGGCGTCAAACACTATCCTTGGTTTGGTAGTTGGACTGTTCGGTCTTATGTCTGCCTGATGTGGCAAGTAGTATTTTCATTTAGAACTTGTGTCGACCGGGTCCATGTTCCACAGTCTTACGTACTTTTCCGAATCCGAGGTCAGAATTTCGCCATCACGTCTGGACTTCACCATTACCTCAAGAAACCGGATATATCCCCAAAAACATATAGAATTCTGAAAAGGTTCATATCAGTAATGCATTTTTACTTCAAAACTTCAATTAAGTAAATTAAATACAAATAATGGAAACGTGACTATACATATATAACCAAATTCAATAATCCATGATTAACAAATTTCAAAATTTTGGAAGATTTTCAAAAAGTTGTTTAGGTTTGGTTGAAATTCAGACGTGAGAGGCAAGTTTTGATCTCAGATTCAAAATTGGAAGGTCAAAAAACATATAGGTCAAAGGTCAAAAACATATTACATATATCGCATGACACAATCGTGACCCCCATTTTTTTTTGTTCTAAATTTTGACTTCGGATTTGACTTCATATATCGCATGCCTACATCTGTGTTCTATAACTTTTGGGGGGTATTCACACTCAACACGTCTTCTTCTCGTTCGTTAGTATGGCTTTCCAATTCCCAGAAGCACTCAAGATCAGAGATTATCCATCCTTGTGTTTCTGTTCCAAGGCCTGTTTGACATTTTTATCTTCTCCAGCATGATCGACGGCAGCACGTCATTTCCTATTATAAGATCGATCCTGCTAGGCTCGTTGAAATGTGGATAGGCTATCTCGCAGCCCTCCCAGTCCTTGGCAATGTTTATATTTCATTTGTTGCTTGGTAGAGCTCATCACGGCTCTGGGTGCAACAAGGCTTGTTTTGTTATATTGCCAGTAGGCTGTGCTTTAAATTTCATGCATTTAACTATTTCATGCCCGTCTTTTTCTTGATTGTTATTTTTGCTTTTTTTAGGAGGCATTATTTTGCATTGATTCTATTCAAATATGTAGCTGTTCAATAAAACCGAGCACATCTTGCAGAGAGTGAATCTCTCTTGTCTTCTTAACGTATTGTTCGTAAAGTTGTGAAACCTCTGCAGAGAAACGTCGAATCAATATTTAGGCGAATAATGCATGAACAAACAATTTAAAAATATCGAAAGTTTTTGAAAAATTTTTTAAGTTAGGTTGAAGGTCAAAAAACATATATAAACATATATCGAACTACCCGATCATGACCACCCAATATTTTATGGGGCTCTAAAAATTTTTTGAGTTTTTTGAGGTTAAATCAAAACTTAGACGTCTAGTGTATTTAAGCATATATCGCATGCCCAGATCAGGATTCTATATCTTTTGGGGGATATTTATAAGTTTTTTAATTTTTTGAGGTTATGTCGAAATCCAGACGTAAAGAAGAATTTCTAACGCCGGATTCGAAATCAGCGACCCAAAATACATATTACTGCATAACACTACACTACATAGCCAGATCATGACACTTTTTTTTTTTGTGGGCCTGTGTTATCACGTCTCTGGATCTCCGTTAAATTGAGATAGTCGTTTTCGGAAGTTCCGGCCTGTCGTCCCCTCTTCTGCGTACTTCGTGTATCTCCTATCGAGTAGGTCAGATAGCACATTGACATCGCGATCCATTTGCACTATCTTTTTCATCTCAAACGCGTTACTATCATAATCTGCCTATAGTGTATTTACTGATAGTTGCACTTTTGACCAGAGGAAGTTTAATTTGAACTTCTGGTTTTGCAAAGTAATCGCATCACTTCGATCAAGGTCGGATTTGACTTCGTTCATGTGCTGCCTTAACATATTAGTAATGGAGTCCGTGCCATCTACTAAGGGAACTGGGGTGCTCCGTGGTACACTTGCTATTGCCCCTAATCCTTTAGGGGTACTTGACCTGGTATCCAGCACTACTCTATGTCCAGTTTCTTATATTGTAGTTGGGTCGGGTCTTTGCCTATCGTGGCTACTTCGACCTTCATGTCCGAATCCAAATATCTCCGGACTGCAGCTATTGTGGGATCATATAAGTTAACAACAGAAACTTTTGTTACTCCTCTCGACGGCCGATACAATGAACCCTTAGTACTTTGCCTGCAAGAATTGTGCAACAAAGTATTCTAAGGAAAACAAGAGTTCAAAAATCCTAAATCAACAATGTTATAAAAATCCGCCGCGACGAACCCACGCAACACCGAAATTGCAGAAATTGCAGTTCGATCCAGCTCAATCAAGCTCAAACCACTCCAATGCTCCGCCTAGCTCACGCCATCAGCGACGACGCCAACGTTCTGCCGACGCCTCTGCCAGACACCCACAGCTTACTTAGGGCTTACTCTAATTCTCAATGTTCAGTTCTTAATTTGAATCCGAAAGAAAAGGTCAACTTCGCAGATTGGACTCATTTTAATTTCCACAAAGGAAAATATTAACTGGCGCCCGAGCAGGGACCTGAAGAGAAGGAAATCTTGTTAAGTCAGATTAGTACATTAGTACGACTCCATCAGTCCCAAAAACCCCGGTTGCATTCTTTGGTACGCGGATTTACTAAAGGCAACCCATAGGCGGTCTACGTGTTCTGTAAGGTACGACCGCAGAACATCCTCTACGCGTGTGCATCGCAGGATCCCGAGTAACAACGTGAAAAGGACAACATCCGGATCAGCAGAAGGAGTAGCCGTATCAAGTTAGCAATGTAAGTGAATCAGATTACCTAAACCGAAATAAGAAGATAAGAAAACTAAAGCACAAATAATTCAAAGTAAAAATAGCGATATGTTAAAAGCAAAAATAAAGTGAAAGTGTTGAAAGAAATTGACGAAAGTCTGCGAATAAAATAAATAAGCGTAAAGCAATAAAATAAAATATCACTGCACTACCAATAAAAAAAGCAGTATAACAAGCTCAATCTTGCGAATCCCAAGGGACCCTCCAAGGTAGAAGAGCAAAACCAGACACTGGTTTTCAACAATTAAAATAAATTAAATTCACTTTAAACAGAACAGAGTTCTTTGATCACATTCCTTTGCTAAAACTAAATAAAGTAAAATTCGAAATTAAAAGCAATTACAATTCATACGCAACTATTGTAAATAATTTTAAAAAAAGTTTTATGATTCATAATTTAAAGTTAATTTCAATTAAATATGAAATCAAACATAAATTAACTAAATAATTGAACGGATTTATCAACAAATCTTAAGTGACACAATTTAAAATATTTTGTTCCCTCATTCATTTTATACACTTAAATAATTGATTCTATTGCTATAACCATACTTAGTTACGCGTAACCATACTAAACAAGTTGACTATTCGATATCATAGTAATTCTTTACCTCAATGGAAATTTCTCCTTATTGCAAATTTCAACAATTTTATTAGACCACCAGTGCTCAACTTAGAAACAGAATCTGAGGCAATAAACCGAACAGAACCTAACGCACCTAATCTAATTCAACAACACAGACAAGTCGCAAGACAAGAAACACACCAACAAAACAGAAACATAATGGCACAGCCCGAACAACTAGCCGAAATCGTTCGTCAGATTCTGACCGAACAACTCCCAACTCTCTTGCATCAAAGTCAAAGTTCTAGCTTTGATATCGCAAATTTCGAGAGCCAGGGTATTAACCCAGAACATCAATATAATTTACAAGATCTTTGCATGATTTTTCCGGTGACCCAGCTGAATTCGGTTCCTGGAAAAAGAGTGTAGATAGAATATTAGAAACTTATGCTCACACCGTAGGTACAGCAAAGTATTTCAGTATTTTGCACACAATTCGAAATAAGATAAAAGGCATCGCAGACATTGCCCTCGATTCTTATAATATCCCGTTGAACTGGGCAGCAATCTCAAAGTGCTTAACATTACATTACGCAGACAAACGAGATATTTCCACCTTGGAATAACAAATGACAACAATATTCCAAAAGCCCAGTCAGACAGTTGAAGAATTCCATCAAGTTGTTTACAGACATTTGTCTCTAATACTCAATAAAATAAGTTGCATGGATTTGGCCAGGGAATCAGAATTGGTTATGACCAAGTTGTACAGGGATAAAGCTTTAGATACCTTTATCTGGGGTCTCCGTGGCGACCTCCCCCGATGCTGGGCATAAAAGAACCCACTGACTTGCCATTTGCTTTGCACTTGTGCCTAAAGTTGGAAAACCAGACTTACCGTATCAATCACGCTTCGGGCAAAATTCAACAGAACACTTTTAGAAGCACACCTCAAGGGCCGCCTCCACGCCCACTACCAATACCCAATAATATGGGTTACCAAACCAGACCAATACTACCCCCAGACCCATGCCAGCAGGAGTGTTTAATGCTAACTTTGGACACCCACAATACCGACCAGCACCGAATAATTTTGGGCAACAATTTCGACAAGCACCGATAGCACAACCCCCATTACGTCGTCCGATTGCAACAAAACCCTAACCACGACCAGAGCCAATGGACGTGGACAGAAGCCTTCACTCTAGGCAAATTAATTATATGAACAGGCCTCAATTTGATGCCTCTGGTAAAAGACCCCCAATACCTATTACAGATCCAGCCAAAAGACAAAGAAGTTTTAATATCAAAACTTAAATCGAACAACAAACTGAGGCAGAACAAGGAGCACCGACAATGGCCGATTACGAACAGACTTTAGCAGAACAAGATGAACAGACCGACTATGAACAAACACTTGGTGAATACACAGAAGTGATTGACAGCAATGACCAAGAACCAGAGCATGACTATTCCTATCTCAATTTTTTAGGGTAATTGACTCTTCACTGCCATATTTTGAATGTAAGGTGAGGAGTGGAGAAATCTTAAAAATATTAATTGATACCGGCTCTAATCGAAATTATATTCAACCAAAACATGTCTCAAACCCGTTACCAAACAAAACCATATTCAATGCTGTCTCTGTAGGTAGCGATATAAAATCACTCACAAAAACGCCAATTTATTTAACGATCTAAATACAATAGTTAAATTTTTCCTATTACCAACTCTCAAAACTTAGGCAATGACAGCTTAAAAGAATTAGGCGCAGTCATTGACACAAAAAACCAAATAACGCATTTAAAAAATGGCACAAATATTCCGATTGAAGAAAAAAAAATTGGAATCAGTCAATGTAATAATACCAAGGTTGGATCACCTTACACACAAATGTGAAAGCCGAAATAAGACTGACACACCAGTTTACAGTTTACACAAATGTATGTCTGTATGTGTGTGTGTGGGTTTGAATGCAAAAAATGCGTGTGCATAGAAGAGAAGATAAACAGATGGCGCTACGCGCTCGAATTCTCTTTCCTTTTCTTTCCTACATGAGCATTGCAATGACGTCACAGCTTGCTGGTCTGTATACAAAGTCAAAGCGAACAAGGTTTTTGTTTAATAACTTCTGTGTTTCTTGTCCGATCGGATTGAAATATTGACGTTATGTTGGTATTATAATTAGCTAAGTATAGTCTTACTCAGAATGTTGTATCTTTTATATGTCGCTCGCAAATCTGCTTAAAAGGTGAAATTATTGATTTGCGTGGGCGGGGGGCGTGGCACCCAATATTTGAAATAAACTTCACCTGTCCCGGATCAACAGAAACCTTCATGCCAAATTTGGTATCTCTAGCTTTTATTATAGCTGAGATCTGTGTGTTCATCTGGACATCCAGACATCCAGACATCCAGACTACCGGACAGACAGACAGACATGGCTTAATCGACTTGGCTAGTGATCCTGAGCTAGAATATATATACTTTGTGGGGTCTCCTCCTTCTGCCTGTTACATACCATTTTCAATGGTCGAAGGGTATAAAAATATAGAATGGTCGTTGATTATAGAAAACTACCCTATACCTGACATAAACGGAGTCATTGCACAGTTAGGTAATAACAAGCTATTTTTCCGTTGTAGACCTTAAAAGCGGATTTCACCAAATTCCATTAAAAGAGAAAGATATAGAAAAAACAGCATTTTCCGTAAACAATGGAAAGTACGAGTTTACTAGGCTCCCCTTTGGTTTCAATATTCCAACGCGCCCTTGACGACATCCTTAGGGAACACATAGGAAACATTTGCTACATTTACATTGATGACATTATTGTTTTTAGCAAAGACGAAGAGTCTCATTGCAAAAATCTGAAAACAATTTTTGAAACACTAAGTGCAGCAAACGTTAAATGCCAACTAGACAAGTGCGAGTTCTTTAAGAACAAAGTAGAATTCTTCGTTATATCAGATAAAGGAATAGAGACTAACCCAACAAAGGTAGAAGCCATAGCTAACTATCCGAGACCAAAGACCTTAAAGGAATTAAGATCCTTTTTTGGGCTATCAGGATACTACAGGAGGTTTATACTGGGCTATGCTACAATGGCCAACCCACTGACTGATTTGCTTAGAGGGGAAGACGGACGCATTTCAAAGGGAATGTCGCCAAAGAAATTGATTCACTTAGACGATAAAGCAATAAAAGCATTCGAACAGTTGCGCAGTAAACTGATATCCAAAGATGTAATACTCAATACCCAGACTTAGATAAGGAATTCACACTAACGACAGACGCCTCTGACTATGCGATAGGAGCAGTATTATCACAATCCAACAGACCAATTTCATTTATATCTAGAACACTTTCCAAAACTGAAGAACAATACGAAACGGCAAAGAAAGAAATGTTAGCAATACATTGGGCTGTTAATTTCTTTAAGGGATATCTTAACGGTGGTTCAAAGGTAAAAATCTATACCGATCACGAACCACTTACGCACGATTGCAATTGGAAAGGTGGGATAGCTATTAGAAGGTGGAAGTCTTATTTGGATGAATATAATAAAGAATTGCTTTACAAGCCAGGGAAAAAAAATGTAGTAGCAGACGCACTATCGAGGGCACCAAGGCAAGTTGAAATTAATTCATTGACAGCAACTCAACATAGCGCTCAAATTTCTAGCCACAATTTGATATCAAATGTTGAATCTCCGAATAATGTTTTTAAAAACCAAATTTTTATACTTAAAGAAGAGCCACCTGACTATAAATTTACCCTTCCATTTCCCACGTTCCATAGGCATACAATATCGCAGACAAAATACTCAGACGATCCCACAGTCATTAATGGCATTCACACAACAGAAGATATAATGGGCCAAACACAACGAATTTATCCAGAACATTTTCGATCTTTTAAAGTCAGATTTAGTCAAAACCGGATAGAAAACATATTTAATGAAACAGATCAAGACGAACTTATCCTTAAAACTCATAATAGGGCACATAGAAATGCTGAAGAGCATAAAATCCAATTATCCGAAAAATGCAATTTTCCCAAAATGAAATCTAAAATTTTAACATTAGTAAAACAGTGTCAGGTGTGCAAGGAAGAAAAATATGATAGACATCCGACAAACCCAGAATTAATGGAAACTCCTGAGTTTCTGGGACACACAATCCATATAGATATTTTCTCTACAGAAAAAAAGCTGGTACTAACGGCAATTGACAAATTTTCTAAACTTGCGCAAGCAAAATTAATAAATTCAAAATCAATAGAAGACATAAGAAAACCCTTACATGACATCCTTTTCTATTTTGGCGTACCAAAATACGTCGTAATGGATAATGAAAAATCTTTTAATTCCGCTACAATAACTTTTATGATGAGAGACCAGCTGGGCATACAAATTTTTAAAGCACCCCATTATAAAAGTTCCGTAAACGGACAAATAGAACGGTTTCAATCTACCCTCGCTGAAATTATGAGATGCTTAAAAACTAAACAGGTACACCGAACTTTTGAAGAACTATTAGATTCAGCTGTCTACGAATACAACTTCACAATTCAGTCTGTAACAAAAAAGCGTCCATCAGAAATATTTTTTGGCAGAAATATAACCACTGACCCAGGAGAATATGACAAAAGCAGACAAGATAACATCGAAAAACTGAAAGCAAAACAAGCAACAGACTTAAAAAACCATAATGAACCAGTCGAACGCTACAGTCAGGTGCTGACTGTATTAGGCCATGGATTATCATGGTATACCGTGTATAATTTATTTTCCCTTATTTAAAATGACAATTTTGGTTTGTTTGAATTATTATTAAGCATTTAAAATATTATTTAATTCGAACGACACGCACAAATTCAATTGACAGACAGAAGAAAAAGAACGCATAAACAATCCAAAACCGAATAGAGAAGAATTATAAGCATTAGGTAGGGCGAGAGGGCAATAAGTTGGTGTATGCACTTTTGCCTAATGCCAAATAGAAGTGACAGCAGCGCGAGGTATACAGTAGCTTAGCGGAGTGCGTGCCGGATTCCAAGACCAATGGTGTTGGCAGTGTTTCGGGTTCGACTGCTGCCGCGATCAATATGTGTGACATCTTTTCTTTTTTTTCTTCCTTTTCTATTGAATAATTTAAAAGCTTAACAAACAATAATTTTTAAATTTTTTGGTACTCAACATATTTAATTAAAACACTTTTATAAACTTTGCCGAATATTGCACAAATCTGACAGTTGCGTATGTGCGCCGAACACGGCAATTGATGCGTGTTAGAGCGGGACGCCGAAATATAAATGTGCAAATGCAGACATGCATGTATCGGCGTCCCGCTCTAACATTCGTGTACATTGATTGTCTTAACTATTGCATAAAAATATGAAATTAATTTTGGGAAAATATTTTTATTGATATTTAATTAAATAATTTAGGATTTAGGTAGCCGGTGTAGTTTTCGACTGTTGTTTTCCTTTTTAGTTTATAAGAATAAAAAAAACCAAAAAAAAAAGTAATTAATACAAAAAGTTGCACCGGCCGCGCATGGGACTCGAACTCACGCACGCAGGACCGCTGTCCGCCACTCTAACCACTAAGCCACCACCTCATATTTCGTTCGATCAGCAAATTTGCATTCTGAGCTAATTCTGTTACCATTACCATATATGCAAATAAAAAGTTTTGTTAAATGCTTTGTGTCCGACGCTAGATTCGAACTTCGGTATTATGCGTAAATTAGGTCTTAATATGCGCATAAGTATACGTTCGAATTGAGTTTAATTCGGATCATATCTCACTTATTTTTAGTCCGATTTAAATGAAATTTTCAGAAAGCACCCGTGGCAAGGCATTTGTCATGTGAGATGCATAACTTTGGTTGTTGGGTGTATATTGTGTATATTAAATTGGTATAACTGATTTACAGAGGCGGATACACCTGGATATACACGTATGTTGTCACAAAATTTTATTGCTCTAGCTCTTATAGTTGCTGAGATCCAGGCGTTCATACAGACGGACAGACGGACAGACGGGCAGACGGACAGACAGACATGGCTCAATCGACTCGGCTGTTGATACTGATTAAGAATATATATAGTTTATGGGGTCGGAGATGCCTCCTTCTGCCTGTTACGCACATTTGCGTTCCGACAAACACAGTAGTCCATGAATTTTTTTAAAATCCATGGCCTAAAAACGCAATAAGATCAAAGACTATGAGCCAGGGAAAATAGTGTTTATAAAGCAAAACACAAGACTAGGTTCTAAACTGTCCCCAAGGTACAAGAAAGAAACAGTAAAAGAAAATAGACATACAACTATTATCACAGAAACAGGAGGAATCGTTCACAAGAGTAACATAAAACAAGAGTAATAATAAAATTTTTTTAGTCCGATACTGCCTAGGGAAACTAAAAATATCATCAACTAAATGAATCCATCTAATAGACCTAGAACAGCTAGAAACAGAATTATACAAAATACGAGAACACACAATTAATGACTTAAAAGAAAGCTACCTCTACTATACACTAACACACGAAATAGTTCAGGCATTTACCGCATTAAGTACTCTGACCTCAAAATATCGCAAAGCTCGATCAATCAATTGGATTGGTTCAGCTTGGAAATTTGTGGCAGGAAATCCGGATCATGACGACTTAACTATGATCGAAAATAATTTAAATAGCCTAATAACTAACAATAACGATCAGGTAATAGTTAATAAACAACTGCAAAGTAGAATCAATAATTTAACAACAATCTCAAATATGCTTACGAACTCAATAAAAAAGGATAACAATTTTAACAATGAAATAGCAACAAGTCTGCACAATCAGGTCAGAATGATAAAAGAAGAAATTGTTAACATTAAATATGCCATTCAATGGGCAAAAATTAACGTAAGTAACACACTCCTTTTAAACGAATTTGAACTAAATGAAGTAAATAAAATATTTCAAAAAAACAATATTACCTCTTTATCAATCGAAGAAATGCTAGAATTTGTTGATGTTTCAGTATTACATAATAAAATTGCGATTATCTATATTATCAAAATACCAGAACTAGACCCCACTACCAATCAAGACATGTTGATAAAACCCGTTATAAAAAATAACTCTATTGTACACTTAGAAACGAATGAAATATTCATTACGCAAAAAGAAATCATTAATGTACCCAAAAACTGTAAAATATCCAATTACTTAAAAATATGTAAAAAAGAAAGCACTGTAAATCTAAAACAAACAAAATGTATTGCTAAGTTAATTGAGGGAAAGGAAGCGCTGTGTGACTTCAGTAATGCAGAACATATTCAGGAAATAGAGGAGATCGATGGCAGCTTAATATTACTTAACAACTACACCGGCAACTTAATACACAACAACATAACTTACAATCTAAAAGGAACATACCTGGTTCATTTCTGGAACGATACCGTTCAAATAAATAGCAAGCAATTCAACAATAAAGAAAAATCTATCCTAAAACCCGGAACACACACCAATAATTCAAATGTCACCCATAGAAGTGGAGAGGTTAAAAATTTTGTCATTGGAATCACTGGAGGCCCTCAACATCAAAAACACAAAGCACTTAAATAACATAACAACACACTCTACCATAATCCGCATCGCGATCTTGTGCTTACTGGGCACCGTCACACTTCTTTCAATAATCTCCAAAATCCACCCTAAGCCCAATGAGAAAGTAACCATTCAAATTCAACAAGAGCTTCCCACGCTTAATAATAAACTTAAAATAAATAATTTAAAGCCAAAGCCGATACAGCCCGAATTCAACAATATTCCCTATTTCTAACACCCACTTGAGGACAAGTAGGATCCTGAGGGGGGAGAGTTAACAACAGATACTTTTGTTACTCCTCTCGACGGCCGATACAATGAACTCTTAGTACTTTGCCTGCAAGAATTGTGCAACAAAGTATTCTAAGGAAAACAAGAGTTCAAAACTCCTAAATCAACAATATTATAAACATCCGCCACGACGAACCCACGCAACACCGAAATTGCAGAGATTGCAATTCGATCCAGCTCAATCAAGCTCAAACCACTCCAATGCTCCGCCTAGCTACCGATCACGCCATCAGCGACGACGCCAACGTTCTGCCGACGCCTCTGACAGACACCCACAGCTTACTTAGGGCTTACTCTAATTCTCAATGTTCAGTTCTTAATTTGAATCCGAAAGAAAAGGTCAACTTCGCAGATTGGACTCGTTTTAATTTCCACAAAGGAAAACATTAACTTATATCTTCTCGTTGAAGTATTGATAATCGACAGACCCTATACTTACCAGCGCCGTGTGGTTGTTCTTGAATTGAGTACTCAATTCGCTCACGATCGATGAACTTCCACTCTCCGCTAGTTACTCGTGGAGATGTTGTCGCACTTTAATTTGCTTTTTTAGCCGTGCCAACGTTGTTCGAACATCATTCTGACTGTTTTTTTATATCTTTTGCTTAACTTGGCTAACCGTTGGAGGTGTTTTTTGTTTGATTGCCTGGTTGATCTAGCTGTGCCTCGACTCACAACTTGTTGATTTTAGCCAAGAATACAAAAAAATTTTTCAGAATTTTTTCACTGGATTTACTTGGTGCACTTGCGGACGGCTCGAAGGACCAAAAAATGTAAAGAAAAGACACTTCTTAACACTTGTACGAGTTTATTTCAACTGATCTTAAAATCTAATGCGGTGTTGTAAGGACCCGGGGTGGTGGTTGTTTTACTTATAATTCTATTTATATATGCCGCACTTCAAAGACGCAGCGAGGGATAATATTATGTAAGCCAAGTACAGGAGAGTTGCGATCCCTTCTCATGTATCGTACGTGAGGTCCCGTATATAGTCCCTGTCGTAAAAATAGATAAGGAATCGCTGCATGAGACAAAATCCTGTACCTGCTGGCACTAGCAGTGTTCTACGGTACATTGCCGTGCAGTTCAGTGCAGCATTACTTCATGTTCATGCTTTTTTAGCCGTGCCAACGTTTGTTCGAACATCATTCTGACTGGTTTCTTTTTTTTAAACTTTTGCTTTGGAGGTGTTTTTTAATTGTTAGCCTGGAGAGAATTTGTCAGAATTTTTCAGTAGATTTACTAGATGGGGCAACATCCTGCACCTGCTGTCACAAGCAGTTTTCTGCGGTACACTGCCGTGCGGTTCAGTGCAGCAATACTTCATGTTCATGCAGGTACCTTTTCTTAATTTTTTTTACTTAAATCGGACTAAAAATAAGTGAGATATGAAACGAATTAAACTCAATTTGAACGTGTACACTTAAGACCAAATTTACCAAAGCATAACTAAGTTCAAATCCGCCGTCGAACACACAAAGTTTTATTTACATTTTTATTTGCATAGAATGGTAACAGAATTGACTCGGAATGCAACAGTAAAAAAGGCAAGTGAAGCAGTGGTTGAGTTGTTAGAGTGGCGCATGGCAGTTTTTAAATATTGTGTATGCGTGCGCGAGTTCAACCCTAATGCGCGTCTGCAGCAATTTTTTATTTTAATTACTTATTTTAGGTTTTTTTAATTCTTATAAAATAAAAGGAAATTTAAAGTCAAGCGGGCTGTCATACACAGTTTTTAAGTAGTTATTTTCATATTTTTACGTATGTTTGAGTGCGACGCCGTATATGTCTGCATATCCACATATATGTATTGACGTCCCGCTTTAACACACGTCAATTGCCGCTAAATTCTCATTATAAATAACAGAAAATAAGTCATATATGGTATACTATGATAATTCATGGCCTCCTTCAATCAGCAACTGACTGAAATGAAAGACAATTTGTATTTTATATCCGTTATCCTTAAATATACAAATACAAATAACTACCCTTTTCTTGAATTTAACCTGTTTTATAATAATTATGTGTACTTTTTGTTAAACTTTTACAGAGCGTATACTTGAAAAGAAATCTACTTGTATGGAGAGAGCAGTGATTGATATAATTAATATGTTTATTAATTTACTTGAATTTGATCCAATCGATTCAAAGGGGCGTAGAGTATTTCAACTGCCATCTGATAAATTAAATGATTCCAATTGGCGTACTGAAGGTTCATTGCCAATTGATAAATGGGATTTTATTGTTTTTAGTAAAATTAGTCGAACTATCTATTTGGCCCCAGATGATCAGCTTAAATCCTTGCAATTTCGGAATTATGAAAATATACGATATGAGCATCACCATTTAAGAAATGATTGTATGGATCTCTTTTCTTATTACAATTCAAAAATTATTTTAGCTTTGGTAGCTGGGTCTAAGCGCTCCTTGGATTTTGTACGCCAGAATATACTAAGGTAAGTACAAAATTTAATATAAAAAAAGAGAGGAAACAGTCGAGCATATTAAACAGTAGACTACCCCGCGACCGGATGAATATATAAGTTCCGAAAAGAGTAATTAACTGAAAAATAATCTCTAAATATACACGTTTATGAACATTTGAGTGCAATAAAGCATTCAATAATCAGCTTACATTATGTTTTCTAACAGCTCGAATTTATTACTTCTTTTATATACCATTTATATATTACATAAACGTGTATATATATATTTACGAATTCAGACCGAGGGTTAAGTAAAAAATAAAACACGATTGTTTTGTTTTATTATTAAACATTTTTATAATTCCTCAAAGAAGAACTAAAGCCTTTAGATTATCACTAGTTTGGATAAAAGACTTCGTAGTTGAAGTTAATTGGCAGCGCATGGAAGCGCGGTTACGTTTATATAGGCAATTTGGCTTATCCAAAGAAACTTCCATTCTCTCTTAAAAACAGAGGTTCCCAAAAAATATGGAAAACTGGAGAATCCTGAGACTAGGCGTGAGCGACGACTCGGGAAAAAACTTTAATATTTCAGTTGGTTCGCCGAGTGATCGAATTCGAGTATTGTCTCAGAGTCTGTTTATATGACTTGCGAGTGATTGAATTCGAGTATAAGAGGGACAATTGTTATTTCCTCAGTCTGTGTTTATGGTTTACGACGGGTGACTTTGGAACGTGACTTTGTGCTTGAATAACGACCAAGGTTAAACGAAACGCTTTTCGTTCTTTGGTACAGTAATGTTCTTTGTTATAGTAATATGTGTTGTTTGAAATAGTGTATTTTGTTTACAATTATGAGTTTTTATCGTAGTGTATGTTGCTTGCAATTTATGTTATGTTTGGTTGGGGAGTTTGGGTGTGTTGTAGGCGTAAAATGGATATGTCACTCCCCCATTCTTAAGAAAAGGCACTTATTTAAGAGTATAATATAGGGGTATTTTCTGAGGGTACAATTCTTTCTGTTTCTGGACTAATAATGGTCTCATTTTCTAAGATTTAATTTTTGAATTTTATAAATAATGTTGTGTGTGGTTGGGGAGTTTGGGTGAGTTGAGGGCGTAAAATAGATATATCACTTCCCCATCTTAAAGAAAAAAGCCTGTCCTTTGGCACTTATTATATATTGAGGATACAATACTCTCTGTTTCTGGACAAATAGGGTCTCATTTTCTGAGATTCAAATTTTGCATTTTACAATTAACTTTTGAGGTATAGTTTTGTGAAGTACAACATAATGATTATAATTTATTATGGTTAATGCTGTAAGTTGTTATTTGAAAAACATCGTTTATATGTTTGTGTTGTTCAATTATTTCTTTTGCTTGAATGTATTCGAGTGGTTCATGTTTGGTTACATTATTGTTTACATAGATAATTTCAGTATAGTCTTTCATTGTATTGGTAATTAGTTTTTCTTCCAATTTAACGGAACAATTAAAACCTTTAATCATGTTATTGCCTTCTATTATAATTTCTCTATTGATACAATTTTGATTAAGAATGGTCTTGGGGTGGTTCGAAGTTGTGATTATATTATGCTCGACATATTTTATTTCAAAATCGGAATGTGTTTTCTGTATCTAAATTGTGTTGAGACTTGATTTAATATACCTGTTATACATTTATTTATGATCAAGCTTTAAGAATTTGCTGTGTAAGTTTGATTATTGTGCTAAAAGTATTTGTCATGTATTGTTTCAGTTATTATGTTATTTTGTCGGTCTGAGTATGGTATTATATCGAAAACTATTTTAATTGTTTTTCTCGGAATGTGGGATATTATCAAAATTTCGTTAGTATCGGATTTAAGCCAAGCAGAAGTTTTCATGCTAAGAAGTTTTTCAGAATTAAAGTGGGTTAATGAATCAATTTTTAAAAGTTTGGGATTAAAGATACCTAAGCGTGTTAGTTGCAAATCAAGTTCGATGTCCTCCATGTATTCAGTGAATTGTTGTGAATGGTTGTAGCTTTTATTAGAGCTAACAATTGTTCTCCTTCAAAATTATTATTTAAATGGTTATTCAATTCAATTCCTTCTATTACGTGATTGAGTTTGCTTATTTGTACATTAATTTTGGAAATGTCACCTATTTGTTACTGTAATTCTTTTTTATCTTCTTGATTTAAGGTACCGAATAAGTATTTGTAGATTGTTCCCATAAAATAAGCAAGACCGTGTTTTCTGCGTTTTGCAATTCTTATGCCGTTCATTTCTCTTTTAAGTTTCTATGTTAAAGATTTGATTTGTGGAAAATTTTCAAAGAATTGAGCTTGCTTGATTAGTTCTTCATAAGTGATTTCAGTTTTATGTTAGTAAGATTACTATATACTAACTGTCGATTGAATGCACAACATAAATATCACGCTCGGCAGTATGCCTCGAATTATCGTTATTATATTTGCTTTTGTTAGTTTTCTTTCTACCTCTATTTGTTTCTTCAAACTGTTTATCATCTATTTGTATCATATTTCCTGTCTTTTTCAATTGGTTAGTCGTTTTAGATGTAACTAGATGTCTGAAATCCGTGTCAACACTGAAGTCTTGATTATTTTAATTGAGTTTGTCATTTTTGTCAACTTTATTTAAATTAAACTTTGTAAACCCTTTTACTCAAAAAACCTTAAAACACCAATAGACGGTTTTATGAAATCTCTCAATATCAGTAATTCCATTCTTACTTATTGTTATGATAAAGGTTACTCCTTCTGAATCTATCCAGAGTTTAAGTGCGGTGCACATAAAAGCGGAGTCTTTGTCGGCTTTTATTTCTATTGGTTTACCCATGTCTTGAATATTCGGAAAATAGGACTTTTAGCTTCAAGCCAATCTCTAATATTTACTTTTATCAGGGAGGCGTATTTATAGTAAATGTCAATACATAATAGGAATTGTTTATTATATATTAAAGTAAAATCCATTACATACTTGTTTCTGGGGTAAAAGACTTCTGGGGTTGTTTCCAGGGCTATGTTGCAGATATTACATTCATTTATGATATTCTGGATAAGCTTTTGGTAATCGGGGTAGTAGTAAAGCTCGCATTGTGCGCGTTACGCGACCGGTTTTCCACTGGTAAGGGGGTGTGTTATCGTCGTGAGCTAGCACGACCGTCCCTTCCTCAAGATTGTCCTCGCCCTTGGCCCATTCCGTTCGCTGCCTGAGGCTTAGCAGGTAGTCCTTGGACCACTTGTGCCAAAATGGCAGTTTGACCACCGACAACTATTGCCACAGCCTCAAATTTCCTCATCCTGGTTTATTGCTTGTCTCGTCTGGATCGGACCCTGAAGGCAGCGCTAACAAAGGTTATCAGATGAGGTGGCCTGGCGTCAGCACCTCTCCATCGCTAAAATCGCTGCTGTCAACGAGCAACGGCCTGGACTTGCGCAGTGCCTCGACGTCCACCAGATGCGTGCTCAATTCGTCCTGCGTCAGTTAGCTTCAGTTGCTCACTCCAACGAAATTCGCCACGTTGTCGCTGAGTATCGTCTCACGTAATCCGCGTCTCCCGATGAACCTTTTGAAAACGTTCAAAAAGGCATCAGTCGATAAATCGGCTACCAAATCTAAATGAACCGCCTTTAAGGCAAAACAAATAAAAACGGCAACATACATTTTTACAGGTAGTCTACCCATAATCCTACCCATATTAGCTATAGCTAACATGGAATGGCCCACAGAAGTCTGCTCCACATACTCGGAACAGCCGACTTTCTCGAAGACGATCAGCAGGCAAGTTTACCTGATAGAATTGAATTAATATCACGCAACTTCTGAGTAATATCAACGGTATTTTATTGTGTTATTATTAATTTTGCTTGCCCCAGGTGCATAGCCATGTGGCAGAGGTCTCCGCATTAAGTACAAAACAAATTGGGCTGCGAAGTAAGAACGAGTAGTCAAGTGATTGTTACTTTTCATACTGATTATAATTTCTTCGTTGTGGGGTTTATATACACGTTTCTTACAAGCTATATATTTACTTAAGTTCTAAATGCATGATTAAAGACAAATGTTAACTATCTAAGTCTAATTATATCTGCTGATTTATGGCACGTAGATGGTGCGAAATCATACATATGCATGTATAGCGATAAAGGGTCCATATTTACTAAGTCCGCCTGCATATCAGCGAACGGTCAGTATTTATTGTGTTTGTATGCCTACCAGCGACGGTCAGTGCATATCAGTAAAGGGTCACTGTTGATTTAGGTACGTGAGAAACATACCCTGTCGCCTATCCACGCATGTGCCCGCGTATCGTCTGCAGCGTACGATTTTCTGCAGTTATGTGAAATCGTACATCCTCCCGGCCGTTGAACATCTGTTCAAGAATCGTCGAAATTGATTCTAAATTGATATAGGTTCTCTTCGGTTGGTGGATCTGATTTGGCAGATGTCCTTCCTTTGTAGTATTTGTTTCTAATATAGTTTATGGACATGATCATCATGAACAGGAATTTACCGTATAATGCGATGTGATGATGTTTAATCGGTTCAATTTCTTGAGGTAATTGAAATGTGTTGCTTGGAAAGAGTTTCTTTCGTAGTTGTTGTAAGTCCATGTAATGCTGCATCAATTCTTCCTTTGTTAGTGTGGTGCCAGGTTATGCTGTTGTTGTTTTAATTTTGTTGATCATATCTTTAAAACGAGCGAACGACGTTAGTATGATTGTCTTGATGGTGTCTTGACTGGTCAGAGTCATCAATTAGTTTCGTAGTGTACATCTAGCAGTTACACTTAGTATTCCATGATTTTGTAAAGTGATGTCTGATGCTCCATCCGGACACACCGCTGATAATTGCACTTGAGAACTTGTAGCAAAAATCCAGTGATTTCTTGCATGCATGTTTAGTAGTGTAGATGTTTTATTTGCCTGTGTCAAATGACATTATGCATATCTTCTGTTATGAAACAATTTGATTTCGCAACTAGTTTCAGTTGTGAATTTTGTTTGTTTATTTCTGCATATGAAATCGTCAATGTCTCTTGGATAACAATTTTGAAAGTCCATTTCTGTCAATTTTACAAATTCATCTCGATGATCGTTGATTGCAATGAACGAAATATTGATATCATAGTTGATTATTCCATTCTCGGATGTGGACGGAATAGGACTGAGATTAAATAATGTAATGTAATTTTGATAATTATTATTACATGATTATTTACTATAGTTCCGTCAGCCCTCATCATTTTGTAGAGCATTACCATGTTGTTCGGCGTGACAGGTCGCATAGTTGATTATTCCATTCTCGGATGTGGACGGAATAGGACTGAGCTTAAATATTTCAAGCATTTGTGTGAATGTAATTTTGATAATGTAATTTTGATAAATACATGATTATTTACTATAGTTCCGTCAGCCCTCATCATTTTGTAGAGCATTAGCATGTTGTCCGGCGTGAAAAGTATCATTGGTTCATTCTTCAGGTGTTCTCGTATTTGATTCAATTGTTGCTTTAATTGTTTTGGTGAGATCAGTGCTGGACTTATGGTATCATATTATGACGAATGTCTGTTAATACATTAATAATTCCACTCTGCATTCGTTGTAAGTTTGTTGCTTAGAGTGTTAGCTGCGTCGTAAGTGTGATGTGCCATTGAAAAGACTGGAAATGGTCCTTTTCTATCTTTGCAACTGTCATGAATCCTTCTATGATTGTCAGTCTTTTGGAGTTGGATAGTTCTTCTCGACGTATCTCGACGAGGGTTAATTGTTGAATCGGTTAACGTGGTTAGGTCTTCGATTAGCTTTAATTAGAGATTCTCATTGTCCTTTAACTTTATGATAGTGTTCGACATTTCAAGTGCATATTTCGAATCTAATACTTCAAAGAGGCTACTGGCAATATTTCCAACAATATCCAACGGTGCTTGTCGGGATCGCGGTTATGTTAATAAATAATTTTCTGTTTGTAGATCCCATTTGATGTGCTTAAAATGTTGGAACATGCCTTTGCATGCCTGAATTAGACTGAATTCCAGACATATTTCTCCAATCTTCTTTGTTTCCATTGAAAATGTCATCATATCTTGCCAATAAGGTTGTAGGTCGTAATATGCAAAAATTTTCCAATTGGCTGTAAAGAGTTGCGTTGTTCCAATTCTTTCAAAGATGATCCATGGCTTTCGTCCAAACTGGGTTATGTTGATTGATTGAGCCATTTCGAGAAGCAATAGCAACATCATAACTAACAAAGTCGTTGTCAGTAATGGCATATTTAATTGGCGTCGTTTGCGTTTAGTTTCCTCTTCGCGTTGTTTCCCTTTTTTCTATCGGATGTTTGTGATCCTGTTCTTCTTCCGGAAATAGTGGGGCAATATGTTGTATGTCCCTTTTGCTGATTTCAACCCCACAACTCGATCGAAGCCATCCTTTCCAAGGATTGCATTGATAATACGTCCCATTGGCCAATACAGAACTGGTGTGTTGTCCTCTCTTATTAGCACCAGCATACCTTCTTTAACATTAGCATATGATTTTTATCCATTTATGGCGTTCTTGGAGTTGCTGTAGGTAGCTCGTTGACAACTGTGACCAGAAATGATGTTTGACCTTGGATACTGCTGTCCATCTCTGTCCTAATGAAACAGGTTGCTGCGATGGTTCATAGTCCACTTGAGCCGTCAGTGGTTCTCCTATTATAAAATGTCCTGGTGTCTATGCAGTCATGTCGTTTCGATCATTTGACAGCGGCACTAGTGGTCGAGAATTCAATATTGCATAAATCTCGACAACTACTGTTTCTAATTCTTCATATGTTACTTTAACAGAGTCAATATTCTTTAGAAGTAGTTGCTTGACTGATTTAGCGGATGATAATATTTTCATTGTCGAGACAAAGTGCTAAAGCATTTAACCTGCTGTGTCTGTCCACTTCACGATTTTTCCGGAGATCCTTAAATTCTGCAATGAAGCCATTTTGTACAATGTTACGAATGACTATCTTCTGTGCTTCATTTATTTCTTCCAATTGTTTTCGAAGAAGCATCATGTAATTATGTAATTATTCTCAACAGTTTATTGTATGAGTTTCCATGATTGATTGTGTATATCAATTTTTCTGATTTGGTTGCTGCTAATGCGACTTCATGGACGACCTTGGATGAGTCAGTTCCCTTTGATACAAACGGCGATGGCCATGTCGATGGAGGTCCATGCAGAAATAGTGGACCATAGAACCACAAGCTGTGATCCTTGAGTTTCGTAGCCGTTATTCCTCTTGATGCTACATCAGCAGCGTTGTGTGCGCTTTGGGATATGTCTCCATTCCTTTTGTATGGACGTATCTTGAATGGTTGTAATTCTGGTGGCTACGAATTTTTTTTTAATCGTTTTCTGATTGTTGATCCAGGATAGTACTATTTCTGATTCGGACCATTATCACGTAGGTATGGTCTCCAAGGATAGCTGTTCCTTAACCGTGCTTGTAATTTCTGCTCCAAGAACGGAGGCTTTTAATTCCAAGCGATGCTAGCTGGGATTTAGCGCATAACAGTTGAACGCTTATTCGTTTATCCTTGTATCCTTGAATGCAGCGAATATACAATACACTGCCGCCGCATATACCTTTTCTGATGCGTCTACAAATGTGTGAATTTCCCTTTGGACAGGAACTTGCTTTTTATAGACATGTCGATTAATTTTAATTTTGTTAAGAACCTTGAGGTCCTCTCGATAGTGTTTCCACTCCTTTATCAGTGGTTGTGGTAATTCTGCATCATACTTATATCCTTCTCTAGTCAGTTCCAGCATGAAGATTTTTGCTTTAATTACCACTGGAGCTAGCGGATGAGCTAGCGAGTGGCCATCATCTGGTGAACTATCACTTAAAAAAAATGCGTCTATCGTCTGATGCAGAGTGCAGGCTCTGCAAAGAGGACGACGAAAAACCAAACACATACTGTGTGACTGTCCAGCCTTGGTTTGGAGTAGGAGGAAACATTTGCACGTGGAAATCGCAGTTCCCGAGCAAATTGTCCATTCCTCGACGAAAGACCTGCTAGGCTTCATCAGGGAAGCTGAGCAGCTTTTGTCAAGATAGGGAGAGCCTTATAGGCACAAAAGATCATTCTGGTCGCAGTGCCTCGCGCCTTCTCTGTTGGGAGACTCCCTCTGTCAAAATAAAAAAATAAAATACCACTGGCGTAAATAATCCCAGTGGGTCAAATATTTTAAAGATTATCGAGACAACATCTCGCCTTGTTATTATTTCATTTTTGCTAGTTTGTGTTGTACAGCATAATTTGTCCGAACTTGGGTTCCATGTAATTCCCAGTGTTTTAATGCTGCACTCCTCATATGAACGTTGGGTGTAATGTCTTCTTTAGGCAAACTAAGTAATAATTGATTGTGGTTTGGAAACTTATTTCATATGTCAAAGATTTTCAAACTCCTTCATGAATTGAATGTACCCTTTGAAAGTTTTTGTAGTCGATTTTCTAATGATAGGATTCTTCTTGACGCTATGTCATGAGACTCCCCCAACGCTGATGCATCCTTTATTTGTGGTAGGCGAACAATCAACCTCTTATCTTTGGAAATTTGTAGGTTCCGCTCAAATTACCGCTCACATTCCTTGTCCATCAGCGAAAGACAAGGGCCCTTTGTCTGGAGATTGTCCAATTCCCAGAATTTGGCTGTTCGGTAAGCATCGCACAAGTTGATGATGTTGAGGCCTTATTTTGAATTTTTCCCGCGATGATCCATCCAAGAATTTGGAAATGGTGATTGGCTCCTAGAAGAACGTCTATTTTTCCATGTTTTCAAAAGTGTGGTTGTGTGCAATGTTATATTTTGTGGACCTTTCCAACTATCGGGGGAGATTTAACGAGTTATTAAATATTTATTTAAATATTTTGGGCATATTTGGGAATAAATAAATATTTTAACGATCTGCGGCTTTTCGTAAATATTTTGGCCTTTTTTTACATCATTTAGTGAGATTACATGTATATTATTTCTTCAATTCAATAGAAATGCCCAAAAATTGATTTATCCTAAGAAATAATTTCCAGGCAGATTACATGAATCATGTATCTATGGACTCAGGGAATTTTCTGGAAGCGATTTATTTACTTAAACTGCCGAGTAATGTGTTTTATCTGAAATCCTCGAGTCAAGTAAAGGACGGCGATAAGTGACTTAGCACTTTCCCGACGACGAAATAAGTACAATAGAGGTTTAATTTCAAATTAAAGGTGCACCGCTCACTGACGCAATCGAAACATTCGATTTAGTCCGTCGGAATTTGAAAGTCATTTGGAAACGCAGCGAATTTCTCGAAAAACTGAATTTCGTTGATAACAAGCACACTGGACTGGCAACTTTGCGGAAGATCGTGCAGGTTTTAAGTGGCGAAAAGCTGAACGAAGTGGATGTATACATCAACAATCTGACACCGTCAGAAATCGAAGCATTGAAACACGCTCCGGTAGTATCATGTAATGTAGAGCGCTCATTTTCCGGCTACAAAAGAGTACTAGAGGACTGCAGGCGATCTTTTACATTTGAAAATTGGCGAAGTCATGTAATAATTCACTGTTATAATGTTGTTTGACTCATTGATGGACCATCCTGAGTCTAGGAGAGCTCGATATTCGGCTTTTTGTCCATTGTTGCCCTGAATCGTAACGCGGGCACTGCAGTGCCAGTGCACTGGCTAAAAGAATATAGCTTGATTGTTGTCCACTTGCGGTAGCAGCTGTTGTGCCTTCAGGTTTGGTTAGAAATAAGACTACGAAAGTAAGGCGGTTGCACAAATCAGTTTACCCGTAAACATTGGTGACCCCGACGTGGTTATATAAGTTAATTACATGCAATGTGCAAAGTAAAAAAATAAAAAGATTTTTAAGTTCAATTAAGAACAACGACTTTATTTGTCTAAATCCAATTTGCAACTAAATTACCCTAAGCTGTCCCTAACAAGCTGTGAGTCTTGGCTGTGAGCCGCGCTGCCCTTGGTGGCAGAGGATCGACGTCGATAATAATCGAGTCGTTTGATAGCTGAACGAGGTAGGTTCCCTCTAGGTGAAGCTCTGTTTCGTTCCAGATTATATTTCCATCGAAGTCGTTTAGTAGGATGTTTCCGTCGTTCACTTCTTCTATTTTGGATACGTGGTCGGCATTGTTAAAACTACACAGCGCTTTCTTTTCCTGGAGTATTGTAGGACTCTAGTGCCATGTCGGCGTGTCCTACAATCTTATTACGTATGGTATGTAAGATACCATAGTATTTTGGGGTACCCTGGAAAGCACTGTACGCTTCTAAGATACGATCTACTCCCTTTTTCCATGAGCTCAACTCTGAAGGATCTCCTGAAAAGTCTCGGATAGTTTTCACTATATCCGGCACTCTATCTAAGTCACCTAAGTTCCCTGCATGCTCTGGTGCAATTACCTGATCTGTAACGTTTGCGAATTCTTCTGAAGAATTGTGACGTTTCAACAAACCTGGCAATTGTTGTGCTAGGATTTTGCTCACTGCTGCTGCTAATGCAGCTCTATCTATGTTTTCAACCATACTTCTATTAAGTTCTTGTTCTTCCTGTCTACAAGCTTCTGCACTAAGTATCGAGGGCCTGATAAGGTTTTTCGCGTTAGCCATAAAACACTAGGTAAATCAGAGTTAAGAATGGGTCGAGTTTTAGATGAGTCAAGGGAGCAAATGATGGAGCCTAATTCTTATTGTTTTTGATGTGGATTAGTAAGATGTTGTGTTTTCTTAAATACAATTCGTTGTTTGCGTGTGTGTGTGTGTGTGTGTTTAAAATTTTTTTTTATAAATTTTATAACCAGACGCTGGTTTTTTTCCTTTTACTTTAGAGGGTCCCTTGGGAATCGTAAAGTTTTTGTTTGATTTATCGTTTTACGGTTTTTTATCCGTGTTTACTTAAGTCTATTTGAATTTCTTCTTTTAGTTTTGTTAGTTTTTTTTTCAAAATTGGTTTGTGTAATTGGTTAGAATTAAGAAAGTTTACTTATTGAATTTGAATTGTTATGTTAAACTTCCTAGAAACATATGTTTGTTAACAGAGCAATGCAACTCTGTTTCTGCATTAGAATATAATTGATATCGATAAGTTTGTTACCGAAAACTGTGAATGCTAGAAAAAGTCAGTATTATTTGTGAAGATGCTAAGAAAGCTACGTGAAAAATGAACGCGCCAACATTGTATGGAAACATAAAGAAATAAAGTGTTGAACCTAGAAAAAGAAAATTACAGTCCACTCTTTTGATTCGTTCACCAACATTTTGGTCCTTTGAGCCGGATCGTCGCGGGATCATCACGGCTTCCATGGAAATTGCATTTCTTTCTTATTGAATTTGAACCTTTCACACTTGAGTGAAAATTCGTTTCTAACCTCACAATGCAGGCAATCATTCAACAGCGTGGTTTTTGCAAATCACAAATAACTCGCGCCTATACTTCGAAGGTCGATTTGACCAGAACTTCTTTGGCGACTTTGGAATATCGCATTCGACGTTTGACTGAAACGTTTGAAGACTTGACGAGATGAAGACAATTGGACTGAACCAGACGACTTGCATGGATATGAAAGGAAGTTCCACGAGACACATTCCAAATTATCTGTTGCTTTGGCTGATGCTACGGCATCTCAGACTCACTCTTCGACACCAAACGCAACTGCAGATCAGCTGGAACGGCTCGCTACATCGCAAGCGGAGTTTTTAAAACACATACGCAGTTCAAACAACAGTGATTTTCGATGTGAGATCAAAATTCCTACTTTCAGCGGCAGCTATGGGGACTGACCGCAGTTTTGTGATTTATTTCTGGGATCAATCGGGAATCGCAGCAATTTCACGAGCTGCCAGAAGTTTCACTATTTGAAATCTTTTTTGGCCGGAGACGCACTTAACTTGGTAAAACACATTGCAGTGACAGAGGAGAACTATACAGGAGCATGGGAACGATTGGTTTCAAGATATGACAAGAAACATTTAGTTGCCCGATCATTTGTTAATAGTTTCTTATCTGTGCCGAGTGTCTCTGGATCTGGTGCTTCTTCTCTTCGGAAACTTGCCGACGGAGCAGATGAAGCAATCCGAGGACTGAAAGCTCTTAATTGCAATGGGCGTGATCTATGGGTCATTAATATTTTGCTAAACAAACTGGAAATTGATACAAGACAATCGTGGGCAGAGCGCGAAGAGTCTACCGAAAACAATGTGAGCATCGATACTTTATTGAAATTCATATTTAATCGTTGCGACGCATTGGAATCATGCCAACCAGTTCACCACACATCGGGAAAGCGTACAGCAACTGTGCATATAGCTAACGGAGACCAGAACACCAGTGGAAAGCTTTGTGTAGTATTCAAGCAATCTCATACAATCTCATCCTTTGCTCAATTTAAGGCCATGGACCTGCTGACATGCAGGTCATTTATAAGGGACAAGCTTTTTTTCAATTTCTTAGTTCAGAACCATACAGCAAAACAATGTACTTCAAAATATCGGTGTCGCCACTGTCAAGGCATGCATCATACGCTTGTTCACGATACGCCGCATGTGGAATTGGATCTTCGACCAACTACTACAAGCACTCCAACGGATACACAACAGACCACAGCCGATATGTCACATTTCTCTGCAGGTACGATGCTTCTGCAGCGAGCGCAGAAATTAATACCAACAATACTTGCACATGTGATCAACAAGTGGGACAAACTTACAACTTGTCGCCTACTTTTGGATTCTGGATCTACTATAACGTTATCCAGCGAAGCGTTTGTGCAACGCGACGGAGCAAGTCGATCACAGGCCCGAATTTCGGTGGTTGGGTCTCAGCCAATCACGATGCAACAAGTTGCATCTACGATCTCGTATAACTAATATCATCTGTTCCTTCTCATGAGGTCAAGACAAGTACTTGGGATTCCCTTGCAGGATTGGCATTGGCACACCCGCCCCGACGTTTCATACACCTGGTCAGATTGACGTTATCATTGACTTGGATCAACTATGCAGCATTTACACAGGCGAGCAAATCCCCATAGGAAACAATGGCCTTCAAGCACTGAACACCATTTTTCGTTGGGTCGTTGTCGGCTCTTGTGACAACATCCACGATACGACGATGACTCATCAAGCACTGCATGCTCAATTGGACTTGGATTCTTTGGTTCGATCATTTATGCAAATGGACAACATTAATTCAAGCAAATCGACGATCGATGCATGTGACCCAACTGCCTCTCTTAAGCGCAATAGCGAGGGTGTGTACATAGTGGAGTACCCTTTCATAATTCAATGTTGATACAGGCAATTAAACAATTTCCATCGCAAGAAGGCAAGTTTAGGCGTTACCCAGATCAGCGCAACCAGTATGTTGATTTTATGAAGAATTATATTTAACGGGGACACATGGAAGAGATTCATTTGGACCAGGAAAGCTAGAGTCTTGATAAGTGCGTTTACCTGGCTCACCATGCTGTCATGAAACCAGAAAGCACGACCACCAAGTGCCGAGTGGTCTTCGATGGCTCGGTTAAGGATGACATAGGCTTCTCACTCAACGATCGGTTACACATCGGTCCACCAATTCAACGAAACCTGTTTGGAGTTTGCCTGAGATTTCGATAACACTGCTACGTAGTCTGTGCTGATAAGATGTTTCGAGGCATTTAAGTATCAAAGTCACATACGGATTTGCAACACATAGTGTGGCGCGAAGAGGAGGAGTCCAAGATCCGATAAGGTCGGCGTACAGCATTGACACTGATCGCGAGCCAACTAAGCGCACCCTTTTGTCCGCTGGGATTTGTGGCACCAACAACTGTAATGCTGAAAATACTCTTTCAAGAATGTTAGTTGACTTCCCTCGGCTGGGAGGATGTGCTCACCGGAACTTTATTTAGGCTTTGGCTTATTTTGGCAAATGAACTTGATTTATTATCAAAGTTTCGGATTCCTCGACACATTGCTAGGCCAGCACACACTTTGGAATTACATGGATACGCAGGCGTTTGGAGCTGTTGTTTACAGTCGTGTCGCAATAGAAACTGAAATTGTGGTTACTCTGATTGCTGCCAAAACTTGGGTTGCTCCGATCAAACCTATTTCAATACCTCGACTCGAACTGCTCATCTATTATCGAAGTTATTAACGCTCATTAAGGACTCTTTGACAATACAAGTCGCTAGCATCGACTGCTGGAGCGATTCGGAAATTGTACTGCATTGGTTATCAACTCCACCGCGTAAATGGAATACATACGTGTGCAGAAATCTTACAGGATTATCCAAGAAGGTGTTGGCATCATGTAAGATCAAAAAAAAAACCCTGCTGATTGTGCATTGCGAGGATTATTGCCTTCCAAGCTACTTAAACACAGTTAATGGCGGATAGCTCTCACAACCTCGTCCATAATGGCCATCTGAAAGAAAACGATCTGAATTCAACGTACTTCCCTTCGCACAAAAGCACAAGAAACCCTTGTTATTGCACTAAATCCTGAATTGAATATAGAAGTGCTCATTCTGTTGAGCAATAACCTGTCATCATGTAGCCATCTCCTGCGTGTTACTTGCTATGTGTTTCTTGCATCAACATTGCCGCAAAGAAAAACATAAATTAGACAACGGCGACAATTTGAAGAATTCATGTCAGGATTGGACACGAGGCAGATTCTGGACGGCAACTGAATTACATTATGCTCGTAATAGACTTTTGCTTCATATGGAACGTTCTGAATTTACTCGAGACTACGAAGCAGTCTCGAGAAGAAACCTTCTACAAACAAAATCGAATTTAATAAAGCTCGCACCATTTTGTGACCCGATTGGATTACTGCGAGTCGGACGGCGCATTCCGAACTGAACTTTAAAGCATAACATCCCATTCTCGTAGCTAAGTCTTCGGCAATTACATCGTTACTAAGTAATTCGTTATTTTCTCAGAACTTCTTCATTCCGGTGTGGAGGCTATTTTCCATAGCGTTCGACAACAATTTTGGATATTGGGAGCACGTAATTTAATCCGGAAAGAAGTCTTTCTTTGCAAGGGATGTTTTATGCAAGGCCGTAATACAGCACTGCAGGTACTGGCAGATCTACCTGTACCTAGAGTTCAACAAAGTCCAAGTTTTCAACACACTGCTCATCTATTATCGAAGTTATTAACGCTCATCAAGGACTCTTTGACAATACAATTCGCTAGCATCGACTTGTGGAGCGATTCGGACATTGTACTGCATTGGTTATCAACTGCACCGCTTAAATGGAATACATACGTGTGCCGAAATCTTACAGGATTATCCAAAAGCTGTTGGCATCATGTAAGGTTCAAGTTCAACCGCAAACGTGAGCAGACGTGTTTTTTGTTATGTACTACGGGAACTATCAGTTTTTATCGTTATCTACAGTGAAACTACAACTATAAACAAAAAAATTTGTAAATTAGCGAGAGGACGCTTAAGCGATGCAAACTCGCAAAACTCTGTGTATATTATTATTATTCTTATGTAACCAAAATTATACATGAATTCTGAATTTACAAATTAATAAAAGTGCGCGCAGCTATGAGTCAACGCGATATTCGTGCTCAGAAACAATGTTCTCTGCACAACGACAATTGCCGAAACTGTCTCTGTTGAGCCAATGACGTCAACCCGAAAGCCTTCTACGCCTCTCTCACTGTACAGTTGTAGCAACGAAAACTAAAACAACAGTGAAACGGAACCAAGACAAACTCGAGCAGCGCTACTGGTGCAGACTGGTATCGATCGGTACATACTGATCAAGCGTAAGCTGAGCCCGCATAATAAAGGAGGCGGCAACAAGTCGAAAATGAACAGCAACAACGCTACTATTGGATGAGTGCAAAAGTTCGTGCCCGATTTCAAGTGAAAACTAAAATTAAAATTTTTTGAAGAAAACGCTTTTATTAATCAATTATGTATTCGCCATCATGTTCGGCAATCCACTCCCAACGTTCAACCAATTTACGGATGCCTGATTCAAAGAAATCGCGCGATTTCTCGTTGAAAAAGGTGTCAAGGTGGTTTTTGACGTCTTCCACAGTTTTAAATTTTTTTCCATTCAAATGGTTCTGCAGCGATCGAAACAAATGATAATCAGAAGGTGCAATGTCGGGTGAATATGGGGGATGCGGCATAATTTCCCAATTCATCTCCTTCAGTTTGGCCAGGGTCGGTTTTGCAACATGTGGCCTGGCGTTGTCATGATGGAAAAGAACTCCTTTGCGATTGGCCAAAATCGGACGTTTTTCATCAATTGCTTTCTTCAATTCGACCAATTGCTGACAATACTTGTTGGCAGTGATCGTTTCTCCAGCTGGCAAGAGCTCAAAATAGATAACGCCTCGGATATCCCACCAAATGCACAGCAGGACCTTCATCGGATGCAATCCACCTTTCGAGATAGGTTTCGCCCCTTCGTGTGCCTGTTTCCATGTTCTTTTCGTTGAACATTGTTGTACAGGATCCACTTTTCATAACCAGTCACGAGCCGATCCAAAAAAGGATCGTTTTTGATCCTTCGAAGCAAAGAAATTGCTGTTGACATACGGTCCACTTTGTGTTTTTCACTCAACTGATGTGGCACCCATGTATCGAGCTTCAAAGTGTACCCAACCTTTTTTAAACGACGAAACGCAGTTGATTTGTTGACGTTCAATTCACTGGCAACCTCTTCCGTCGAAATACGTGAGTTATTCGCAACTAAAGTCCTTAGAACATCGTCCCTAAGCTCAGAAGGCTGTCCACTGGGAGGTTGTTCTTCGAGGTCAAAATCTCCGAAACGAAATTTCGCGAACCATTTTTTTACTGTGCGGAGTGCTAGAGCACGGTCCAAATTAACTTCGCGAATATCTTTAGTTGCAGTGTCCACTGCTTTTCCTTTGCGGAATTCGTATAACATAATATGACTCATATGATCTTTTTCGTTGTCCATCTTCCATGCGTCTTTTCACTAAGCAACTCAAATCAAAATGAAGTTATTTTATGCTTGATTTACAGTTCGGACTGTCACCTTTCCAACGATATATAATATGTATATATTTATTTCACGAGCGCCACTCTCAAACGATTCGAACGGCACCCAGCGGAATCGAGCACGAACCTTTGCATTCATCCAATAATAGCGAATCTGAGGGACAATACTCAAATAGATTCGCTCTCCTAGACGACACCTCAGCGAACCAAATCGACGAGCCAGAAACGAAGACGAGTCCAAAGCCGCCGCCAATCTACGTCCGCGAGCAAATAACAACTGCACTGGTCACCAAAATAGTCGCACTCATTGGCGAGAACAATTTCCATGTCGAAGTCAACCAGTGCAGTGCATAAACTGCCAAGAATATGGCCACACCAAGGCCTACTGCACTCAGAGGTCAATCTGCGTTGTCTGCAGTGACCCACACAGTACTGCGAATTGTACAAAAAACAAGGAAGACACTTCGGTTAAGATGTGCAGCAACTGTGGAGAGAACCACACAGCAAACTGGCGCGGCTGTGTAGTCTTCAAAGAGCTTAAAAATCGCCTCTACAATCGCACGCCATCGCCAAGGTCCCACTCTAACACACAATCATCAACCAGATCAACCACCTTCCAAACGCAACATCAGCTTACTTCACGTACTGACTCAAACATTTCATATGCAAGTGCTCTAAAGTCAGGCACCAAAACTTCTACTTCACCAAAGGACCAACTCCCACCCAAATACCCGCCAAGTAGCTTGGAAGCGATGATGTCTTCACTCCAACAAAGCCTGGAGAAGTTCATGTCATTCATGCAAACCACTTTGCAAGAGCTTATGAAGAACCAGAGCACGCTGATACAGCTACTCGTATCCAGCAAAACAATATAATGGCTTTCCACAAAAATAGCTACGTGGAACGTCAATGGCAACAAAAATATTGATGTTGTGATGCCTTCTGAAACGCACTTAACAAATAAACACAACTTCCAAATTTCTGGATTCAAATTCTACTCCACCACCCAGATGGCAAAGCCCATGGGGGTACTGGAATACTAATTAGATCTCGGCTCAAGCGCTATCCTTAGAACACGTTTGAAAAAAACTACTTGCAACCCACGTCTGTCAGCATACAGGCCAGAAATGGCCCTATCACACTTGCTGCAGCAGTTTACTGCCCACCGTGGTTCACACTTACAGAAGACAACTTCATGGAGTATTTTAATACGCTAGGAGAGCGCTTTGTCGCAGCAGGCGACTACAATGCAAAACACGTACACTGGGGATCTCGCCTGGTCACTCCCAAAGGGAAGCAGCTTTTTAATGCAATCACCAAGCCAAACCGAAAGCTAAACTTCTTTACACCGGGTAGACCTACATACTGGACAGCAGACCCAAAGAAGCTTCCTGACCTCATCGACTTCGCTGTAACTAAAGGTATTCCTCAGCACCTCATAACAGCAGAGTCACTTCCAGACTTGACCTCAGATCACTCACCAGTCATCTTTAGCTTTCTACAGCAGCCCCGGTTAATTAAGAAGCCTTATAGGCTTACAAATAACAAAACTAACTGGGCCAAATATTCAAGATATGTCTGTTCTTATATCGACGCCACAGGATTGCCAAACACCGAATCAGACATTGACAACCTGAACGGCTCGCTTGTATCGACCCTAGTTGCAGCAGCAACAGTCTCAACTCCACCAGACCCCCCTGCTCCTATGAAACTCTAACAGAGATATGGAGAACTTGGTGCTTGTGTAACATCTGGAAAAAAAAAGGGATAAATAGCAATTATAATTTTATATTTTTTTGTGTAAAAGTATCGCTGCTATCTTACCATTTTTCTTCTCGAATGATCGATTCTGGTCATTGGTAGTATTGACAGCAGAGTTGTAAGGCTACCAAGGCTGGGTAAAATGGCGACTAGATCGAACTTCTGAATTTCCAATCAGTCGTTTGAAGTCAGCCGAAGCGAAGTCGAATCTAATCGGAAAATCAAATTTGTGTTAGAAAAGCAGTGATTGTGAAATAATAAAATTATAAATAGTTACCTGTACCATTGATGGTGAGTTTTCAGAACAGAAAGAAATAATATGGGGAAAATTTATTAAAACAGTTACTGTTCTAGAGTTGCAACTTTCGTGGACCTGGGAGAAAAGTTTGGGAATTAATAACTCTTCTATCTGCGAGCGGCGATTGCATCTGCAATCGGCTGCAGAAAACTGGGAGCTTCCATCTATAACTCCAGCTACGGGATAAAATTTCCCGCTTCCATCTATAACCCCAGCTACGGGATAAAATTTCCCGCTTCCATCTATAACCCCAGCTACGGGATAAAATTTCCCGCTTCCATCTATAAACCCAGCTACAGGATAAAATTTCTCATTTTCATCCGTAACAACAACGGCGGAAAAACTCCAGTTGGCATAGACGATTTAATCCCGCCAAAAATTACAAATCCCGCCTACGGTTTTACCGTTAAAAAAAAAAAAAAAAAAAAAAGGGCATTGAAGAAAAAAAATTAAATTTTGCAGCGCTCCAGCACAGCAGCCATATTCTATAATTTAGCGTAATAAAATAGGCAAACGATTTAAATTTTTTTTTAATTTTATTTAATTCCTTATATTTTTAAATTCCCTCAGGAAAATTTTATGCATTTAGTTTTAACATTTGTTTCAAATAGGATTTTTAATTGGGGTCTTTGTCTGGTCGTATTTAATTTGAATTCATTTGTCTGTGTCTTGTAATTTATCAGCTGATCGGAGACAAGGGTCAGTGATCCGAGAGAGTGAGTGGTGTTGCAGTGAAAAAATATAAAGGGTAAAGGTACATATGTACATATAGTTGCCTACGTAACTATGTACATAAGTGCATGAATTCCTTTTTTTTTTAGTTAGGATGGCGGATTAAATTATTGTATATGTATGTAAATTTCTTTCCCTCTAGCACCTCTTCGAAAGCGCTTTCGTCGCGGGATAAATAAATGCTGAGTGAGTAAACAACACATACACACCCACAAACTTAAATTTATATTTATATACATATATTTGATTTTGACCGCACTTAATGCAACATATACACGAAAAATATAAAAACCTAGAACTATTAAACACTTACCTGAATGATAAAGTTGAAAGAAAATATGCCGCTTTATAATTACATTTTCACAAATTACACTCACGTTAAATGTTGACGCTAATTGGCGATAGACTCTAATTACAACTCCTATCTCTCAACCGTTGAGTTATCGGAGATCAGTGTTCCCTTCTCTGATAATCAGCTGATTGGCCAGTCAAATAAATGAACCCAAAATGAATGCAAATAAATATTGTGGGTTTTAAATCACCAAGTTTTATACTATTTTATTTTTTTGTAAATTTTTTTATTCAGTGTTAGTACTTATATTCCTATTTATTTTTGTGTATAGTTAGGCAAATTTTGCAAATTTATTGATTCTATTCTATTTAGGTGTGATAACTTGTATATTATGTTAGGATTTAATTTAAAATTGTTTACATGTTAGGATTATTAATTCAAATTATGAAATAAAGTATTTATATGGTTGAACCCGAGCGGATGTAATCTCTTGAGGGGTCGCCATGCAAATAGGCAGGAATTTTGGCGACCAAAGGTAGGGCGGGCTTAACTGGCCACTTAAGATCTGTGGGCCATCGTTGTACTCCTGTTTGTCTGTTTGTGTTTTATCTGTCCATGGGTTGTTTTTTTTTCTCTCCGGTCGATTATTGTTCGTCGTATCTGCACGTTTTATTTATAAATTATTTTTGTAGGCCGTAAACTG
>JAECXB010000455.1:0-24653 GCA_018151435.1 Zaprionus africanus | reverse complement strand
TATTTAGGTCCATATACCGTAGATACCATAGAAGACAGAGATAACATTATAATTATAGACAAAAAGCAAAAGAAACAAAAAGTACATAAGGATAGGTTAAAAATATATAATCAATGAAACGTTTCATTTAAAAAAGGTCTGATCAACCTAAAAGAAAAAAAAAATAAAATTAAAAAAAAAACAAAAAAATATATTCTTCTAAGAAAGTTAAACATAAAACAAAACATAACGTAATTCACTATAAAAAAAAATATAAAAAGAAAAATATATATCTTTTGTCATTAAACACAAATGCATCGAGACAAACCATTTTTAATAATTAGATAAATAATAAGAAACAAATCAATAACATTTCAATTGTAACACAATATATCGTATAAACACTTAAGCTAAATGACTATATGTATTACGTCATTTCTTTAAAAAGGGAGGTGTAGCATATCTACCCTATTATCAAATAAAGAATTGATATAACTTTGCATAAATACATTGTGACACTTTGTCATAGTAAACGTAACGTAAAAAGACTACATAAGCATTCCAGCGTTGAGTAATACGATCCAACGCTCATTCATAAACCGATCGCGGAGCGCGGGAATGCTGAGCATGCACTTTGCAGCTCATGTGGTCAATGCCTTCTGCATACATATGGTCAATGCCTTCTGCATACATATGTATATGAATATATGTAATAGATAGATATACATAGATATAAGCATTGTATGCGCGGGTTATAAAAGACCCAATAAACAGATTGTAAACATTCAATAAAGTACACTCAAACAGAGCAAACGTTCTGAAGTTTAATTAAAGTTATAACAAGTGTAAAGTCAAGTTATTACAACTCATTGATGGACCATGTAATTCAAGAAAATAAAGTTTTATCGTAAACATTTATCTCAAATATTTTGTTTGTTTTATCGTAAATAATAAATAAATATTTCGGGATTTTTCGTAAATATTTTGGTTAGCCCTGGTTATTCTTAACGCTGTTATAAAGCGTGTCAACGATGACTTTTTGCCATCGAATTCTGGTATTGTTGTCGACAATTGTCGAACATATTCTCTATCTTTCTCAATTTGGTCTGGCATTTTGGTTCCGTTGTTTTTTATTTCAATGTCTTCTGGTAACGACTCAATATAACAATATTAAATATATACAAGTGCCAGAGACATGGAAATTTGATAGTTTTAATGTGGTTGGCTCACAAGTCAAAGTTTACATTTCATTAGAAATTTAAAAAATTCTCCAACCACATTTGTAAGTATATAGCCTGACAGTTTTGTTGTTAGTTTTTCCAAGCAGCGGTTTCCCGCCTCGGCTTGGGATTAGTTTAAATCTATTGCAAATTGGGGCATTTGCATTTAAGCAGCCCGTTTGCGTGTCTTTGCACTTTGGCGAAGTTCTTTTTATATATTTTCCAAACGCTCTTTGTAGCGTTGCCGGGCTGATTCCTCCTTGGCCAGCTGGGTCATTTCCTTAACCAGTCGGCGTTGTTGTATTAATTTCACTCTACGTCCAGAGCGTTAATGTTTTCTGGGTTGGCGCTTCTCCTGACGTGCCCGGTACTCAGCTATTGTGAGTGGGCGTGGTCCATCGGCGGGGGTTTAATTCCAGTGCTTCTCCCAGCGTTGGCTGGTCCCTCTGTACCTCGGGTTGCGCCTCCGTCAATTGTGGCTCGCCTGCCATCAATTGCCGCTTGTGTCTGTGTGTTTTGTGTGTTTTTGTGTGTTTGGTGCTTGCTGATCGTTTTGCTGTCTGCTCATCAGTTGCTACACGTGGCATGCCACACAATCTGGTTTGGTGCACAGTTTTCTTGCTTTACTCAAACGTATTTTATTAGTATTTAGCATAAATCATTTTTGTGTAGCCGGCAAAATGCAACAGGCAGCGCGAACATCATTTGCAGCACAGTTAGCACCGTTTAAAGTCACTCGCACATAAACGAACACACACAACACAGAGACAGACTCGAGACCGAGTCACGGTCGCCATGTAATAGTTTTAAAAATGTAATACGATAGGTATAGATGTAGTAGATGTAATAGATTTGGTTTTGGAGCTCAGAGCATCTGCTCTGTTAGAATCGGTTTATTCGAATGAATTCATATTGCTGTTCTTGGGTACAGCTACCCGTACATGGTGTGCTTAAGACTATGTGTTTGTTATATTATAGGAAACTAAATTACGATAAGAAAACATCAGATTTGAATTAAAAAATAGAAGATAAAGTTATATTAAGAAACGAAGCGGGTCATCAGTTAGATCCAGTATATTTAGGTCCATATACCGTAGAAACCATAGAAGACAGAGATAACATTATAATTATAGACAAAAAGCAAAAGAACCAAAAGTACATAAGGATAGGTTAAATATAAATAATCAATGAAACGTTTCATTTAAAAAAGGTCTGATCAACACAAAAGAAAAAAAAAAAAAAAAATGAAATAAAAAAAAAAAAAAAAATATATGCTTCTAAGAAAGTTAAACATAAAAAAAACATAACGTAATTCACTATAAAAAAAATATTAAAAAAAAATAATATATATCTTTTGTCATTAAACACAAATGCATTGAGACAAACTATTGTTAATAATTAGATAAATACTAAGAAACAAATCAATATCATTTCAAAAAGTATATTTTGTAACACTAATATATTAACACTAAAGCTAAATGACTACATGTATTACGTCATTTCATTAAAAAGTGAGGTGTAGCATATCTACCCTATTATCAAATAACGAATTGATATAACTTTGCATAACGTAAAGAGACCACCAATAACTACATAAGCATTCCAGCGTTGAGTAATACGATCCAACGCTCATTCATAAACCGATCGCGGAGAGCGGGAATGCTGAGCATGCACTTTGCAGCTCATGTGGTCAATGCCTTCTGCATACATGTGGTCAATGCCTTCTGCATACATATGTATATGAATATATGTAATAGATAGATATACATAGATATAAGCATTGTATGCGTCGGCGTAGAAACAGCTGCAGCAACACTTCTCAAGCTGCTAGAAGGACGCCCAGGGATTGGAGAGTGTATGTCGTCGTATGCAAGCCGGCTCGTCACTTCGCTAATGACGAAAATGAGAAATATACTGCGCAACTAGACGGCAGACTGAAAAAGCTTGTGTGCACCACAAACATCAAGTCGCGTAGTGAATTGCGGCAACATTTGCAGGTATACGAAATCGGGCAGCGTCGAGAGACTTCGAAGCCAGACACAACTTTGGGGCCAGAAAGGAAGAAGCAGAAATTTCCAAACATCATTTGCCATTATTGTGGAAAGTCAGGGCACAAAATCGCATTCTGTCGCCAGAAGAAAAACCGGGAACCACAATCATCGGGAAGCAACCGACGAGCAAGCAATGTTTTCACTAAGCAACCAGCGAGCGGTTTGGAGGTGTTTTCGTGTCGTGTTCCCTCCAATTCACTAAGTAATCACTTACACGGTCGTTGGAGCGCTGAAATAGCAATTTGTTTTTTGAATCGTGATCTCGAGGTGTCAAGGAGGCCTACAGTGCGTTACTGTCTCGATATCCGTTGCCCTGCTGGTTCTCCAGATTTTGGATCGGCGGTCCCCCCTCGGGAGGGGTAGTCGTGGTGGACGCGCGGGCCTGTTTTGGCGCCCTTTTTCTTTTCTTTTATTCCTTATTGGAGTACATAAACAAAAGCAATTCCATAATCGCTTTTGTCTACTAAACAGCTCTTCTGCAGTGCTGCATAAGATCAGAAGCTTACCAGCGACCCAATTGGCACTGGTGCTCTGTTAAATCGATCCCATGGAGCCCGAACAACAACAACAACAAAAGCCAGAAACCACCATAGACGGTGATAAAGTGCGGTCAAGAACCCCCGATTCATCTAAAGATTGTGATGGACTGGTAAGCGTCAAAGTGCATTCCTGCTCTGCAACAACTGATAAAACTACCCCAAGAACAACTACCTCTGCTGAACAGGTACCAAAAACAAATTTATTGCCCACTGCGGCCGCATCAAAAAATACTGCTACTATACGGACTGGTAAAGACCGATACATAAAAATAAAGCGTAAGCTAAGTCCACAAAAATCCAATATTGGCAATCAGTCAAAAATAAATTGTAAAGACGACCACTGTCACTCAAACTTACAAACCGACCGAAATAGTTTCAATTCTTGGTGTTGTGCCAATTTCTTAAACCTGAACAGCTCTAAATGCAAGCTGATGACATTCTCTCGAGCCAGTCCGAAGTTTGCTTCTTATACTCTTTGTGGTTGTGCCTTGGAAAGAATCACCCTAGTTGATGATCTGGGGGTCCCTTTGGACCGAAAACTAAAGTTTTCAAGTCATATAACTAATATGGTCAATAAAGCCATGGGTGTCCTAGGCTTTATCAAGAGATGGTCTAAGGAGTTCGACGATCCTTATATTACAAAGACCCTTTACGTTTCACTTGTTCGTCCTATTCTCGAATACGGTTCATGCGTATGGTGTCGTCCCCAGTACACTATTCATAAGGAACGCATTGAATCTGTACAGAGGAATTTCTTACTTTTTGCCTTACGCGGCCTTAACTGGGATGAAAATTTGAGACTGAAAATTTAATAGTAGACTTCTGCTACTAAATCTGCCTTCCCTAACTAACCGCAGAACCATGCTAGGGGTCGTATTTATTAACAACCTTATGCAAGGTGACATTGATAGTGAGGCCTTGGTAAGGCAGCTACACTTCTCTGTTCCTTGCAGAAGTACTCGCTATTTCCTTCCATTAATTGTTCCTTATTTTAGATCGAACTATGCACTGCATGATCCATTCAGGGTATTATGTTCGGACTACAGTAAGCTCCAACACGTCATAGCTAGCACTAACACTATCGCTGCTATGAAGTCCTTAATTCTTTCCTATCTAGCACGTCATTAGTAATTAGTATTTTAATCTTCCTCGATATTTTATTCTGTTTTTTTTTTTTTCCTATTTGCATGGTTGTGCCTTGGAAAGAATCACCCTAGTTGATGATCTGGGGGTCCCTTTGGACCGAAAACTAAAGTTTTCAAGTCATGTAACTAATATGGTCAATAAAGCCATGGGTGTCCTAGGCTTTATCAAGAGATGGTCTAAGGAATTCTACGATCCTTATATTACAAAGACCCTTTACGTTTCACTTGTTCGTCCTATTCTCGAATACGGTTCATGCGTATGGTGTCCCCAGTACACTATTCATAAGGAACGCACCGAATCTGTACAGAGGAATTTCTTACTTTTTGCCTTACGCGGCCTTAACTGGGATGAAAATTTGAGACTGCCTTCCTATAATAGTAGACTTCTGCTACTAAATCTGCCTTGCCCAACTAACCATGCTAGGGGTCGTATTTATTAACAACCTTATGCAAGGTGACATTGATAGTGAGGCCTTGGTAAGGCAGCTACACTTCTCTATTTCTTGCAAAAGTACTCGCTATTTCCTTCCACTAACACTTCCTTATTGTAGATCGAACTATGCACTTCATGATCCTTTCAGGGTATTATGTTCGGACTACAATAAGCTCCAACACGTAATAGCTAGCACTAACACTATCGCTGCTATGAAGTCCTTAATTCTTTCCTATCTATCACGTAATTAGTAATTAGTATTAGTCTTCCTCGATATTCTATTCCTATTTGCATGCCGCGTTCTATCGCCTCTTTTTTTTAGAATTTCTCCCCGCGTTTCTATTCGCGTTTCTATTCGCGTTTCTGCCGCGTTTCCATGCCGTCCGTTATGCGACGGTGCCTCTCGGTCGGTTAGGCGGGAGGTGGACTTCGTTTGGGTTCTGCGCGCAACAAGCATCGGCTTGGTGTCGTTGGCCCACTTGTTAATACAGCCATTGTATTCAACGTCCAATAATAATAAAAAAACAACTCCAGACAGAAAACTGATATGCCCAATAATCAAAATCGATTTGCCATTTTGGCTGATAAATCAGATGATCTACCTAACTCTGTAGAACCTAGAATGTATAACCAAAAGCCGCCTCCAATATTTATCAGAGAAAAGAGTTCAAACGCCCTAGTGAATAAAATACTAGACGTTATTGGAAAGGACAGCTTCCACATCATTCCACTAACTAAAGGGAAAATTCATGAGACCAAGGTTCAAGTAAGAACAGAACAAAATTACCGAGCGCTCACGCAATATCTCAATCAAGAGAAAATAATTAATATACATATCAATTGAAAAGCAGTAAAGGGCTGCAGGTAGTAATAAAGGGTATTGAGTCTGAAATAGATCCTGCCGAAGTTTTGGAAGCTCTAAGAGAACAGGGCTTTAACATGAAATCAGCCATTAATATCTTCAACAAAGACAAAAAGCCGCAACCTCTCTTCAAGATCGAACTTGAACCAGACACTTGGGCATTTAAGAAAATCGAAGTGCATCCAATATATAACCTTCAGTTCCTCCTACATCGAAGAATCTCTGTCGAGGAACCGCATAAGCGCAAGGGACCTGTACAATGTGAAAAATGTCAAGAATACGGTCATACAAAGTCTTATTAACGCGAAAAAGTGTAGTAACTGTGGTGGTAACTACACAGCAAACTACAGAGGATGCCCTGTGTACAAAGATCTGAAAATTCGGCTAAGCCAAAGAGTGACCAGTCCACGTTCCAGAAGCATCCAAAATACGATGATGCCCTCCAAATTCTCGCCTGATGTAATATTCTCCACAGAAAGACGGCCCACAGATTCTATCAGCAAAAATGTATCATTTGCTAGTGCACTCAAATCAGGCCTAACGACCACAGCTTCCACAACATCTTCCGCCCCCGCAGAAGAACATTATCCAAAAGCTTATCAGCCAATCGGACAGTCGCAAAACAACATTGAATCATTGTTGCTCACTCTACAACAAAGCATGTCGGAATTCATGACATTTATGAGAACAACTATGCAAGATCTTATGCGTAATCGAAGTCTATTGATACAGATGCTTTTATCACAACAGTCGAAATAATCATGACCTCACTACGTATAACTCTATGGAATGCCAACGGTGATTCACGACACAAGCTTGAGCTAACACAATTCCTAAACAATAATCACATCGATGTTATGTTAATATCCGAGACACATCTTACAAACAATTACAAGTTTCAAAAAAACGGTTACTTATTCTACGGCACAAATCACCCGGATGGTAAAGCACATGGTGGCACTGGAGTCCTAATAAGAAGCCGCATAAAGCACAATTTTCACAACGAGTTCGCCACCAACTATTTACAAGCTACATCGCTGATTTTACACTTCGGTCATAGGCATTTAACACTTGCTGCCGTATATTGCCTTCGCTTTACGCTATCTGAAGATCAATTTATGAATTTCTTCAATACCCTAGGCGATCGATTGGTTGAAGCTGGCGACTATAATGCCAAGCACCCATACTGGGGCTCTCGACTTGTAAATCCCAAAGGGAGACAATTGTATAACGCAATTATAAAAGCGTGTAATGACTACCCTTAAAAGTTTACTAACGGCGGTGGAGATAGGCCAACGTTCGTGGCAAGAGGCATTAAAAGAGCTTTTATTTGGAAAAGACGTAAGACCATTAGGGATGCTATCGAATATTGTTGAAGAAAAATATGATAATCTACAGAACCTAAGAGCACAAGCAAAACTTAATATAGAAAGTAATGCTAATTATGACAAGGAAAGAAGCGATAAAAGTAAGGCAAACGTTGTAAAGCATAAAGTGGGTGATCATGATCTGCTCCAGTGCGAAGAAAGAAATCAGACCAAACTAGATCCCAAACTTACAAGTATCCTCATGAGTGTTTGAGGGCGTTACCGGTCGAGACAGTTTCTGCGGAGATGGATGAGGATATGATGAGTGGTGGCGTTGAAACAGACGCAAATGGTGTCGTTGAAACATACGCAAGAGAGAGTGCCAGTGAGGGTACTGGCGTTGAAACAGACGCTATTGGTACCAGTGAAGGTACAAGTGGCGTTGAAACATACGCAAGAGACAGTGCCAGTGAGGGTACTGGCGTTGAAACAGACGCATAAAGGTGTAACGACATGGTCCAAAATCCCTCTTCGAGAAACATAGGTAGACTTGGTGCGCTATCTGGACATTCATCTGTATGATTTGATTATCAAATTAGTTGTCAAGATCATGTTTTAAATTGATTAAGTTGCTTTTAATTGCCACAGGAGCTAGTCGAGCGAATGGATAGGTCGAGCGTGTAATGACTACCCTTAAATGTTTACTAACGGCGGTGAAGATAGGCCAACGTTCGTGGCAAGAGGCATTAAAAAAAGTTCAGTTAGCAATAAATTGCACATTCAATCGGATCACTAAGCTTAGTCTTACAGCTTTTAATTGGAAAAGAAGTCAAACCATTAGGGATGCTATCGAATATTGTTGAAGAAAAATATGATAATCTACAGAATCTAAGAGCACAAGCAAAAGTTAATATAGAAAGTAATGCTAATTATGACAAGGAAAGAAGCGATAAAAGTAAGGCAAACGTTGTAAAGCATAAAGTGGGTGATCATGTTCTGCTCAAGTGCGAAGAAAGAAATCAGACCAAACTAGATCCCAAAGACGTGTAAAAGTCAGGATTGGCCGTGTCGGAGCCTTGGTAGCATTATACGAATATGGTATAGCAGTACAGTTAGGATCAGTACACTTAACTTGGAAGTTTGCCTCCAAAGGCGTTGCTACCGATTCGCAATCTAACATACCCCAGGTGTGAAGCATACTCTCGATATATTTCCTGTGACCTATGGATATGGCTCCAGTTTCACCTTCTTGCTCAACTTCGATGCCCAAGAAATGATTAAGCTGTCCGCTATCTACTACTTGAAACTCTTTGGCGATTGATTCTTTAATAGCAATCAAATCATTTTTACATGAGCATGCAATAAGAAGATCGTCGACATATACGGCAATTATATTAATATTGTTCTTCTCATTGCGTGTATACACACACGGCTCGCTGGCACAGGGAACAAAATGGAGTTTTTGCAAGACATTATTGAGCTTGGCGTTCCACTCTCGACCGCTCTGTTTTAGTCCGTAAAGTCACTTCTTAAGTCTCAATACTTTTCCATCATGTTTATTATCAAATCCATCGGGTTGCTTTATTTAGACTTATTCGCTCAATTCGTTATTTAAGTAAGCTGTCGATACATCCATCTGATGCAGAAATAAGTTATGCTCAACAGCCAGAGATATAATAAGTCTCACCGACGAATATCTGACAACTGGTGAAAACGTTTCAAAAAAATCGATACCATATTGTCGTGCACATCCTTTTGCCACCAACCTCGATTTAAATCTCTTCACATTGCCATCCTTATCTCCTTTGATGTCAAAAACCCACTAACTACCAATGGCTTTCTTACCTTCCGGTAAGTCCTGTAGCTCCCATGTCTGATTAGCTTCGAGGGCATTCAATGCCTTTTGGCTTGAAATTTCCTGCATGTATCTTATTCAATGCAATCGCTTTGCATCCAAAGATTTTTAAATGCGATATCAAAGGCTTTTTACCTGTCCACAGTTCGAATGGTGTTTGACTCTTCAACGACCTTGTCTCCGATCTGTTACGTAGATATTCTGCAGTCCTAACTACCTCTCCTCACAGGAACTCAATTGCCGCTTAATACCATTTTCAGATAGGAGCTTCTGAAACTCGTGGCTTATATATTCACGACCGTTATCGCTGCGAATTGCTTAAGATTTTTCACCAGTCTGTTTTTCTGCAAACGCAGTCTTTAATCGTGGGAAGCAATTCATCACGGGTCTTCAAAAAATATACGAATAGTCATCAACAGGGCTAACCAAAATATTTACGTAAATATTAAATATTTATTTAAATATTATTATGAATCATGTATCTATGGATTCAGGGAATTTTCTGAAAGCGATTTATTTAATTAAACTGCCGAGTAATGTGTTTTATCTGAAATCCTCGAGTCAAGTAAAGGACAGCGATAAGTGACTAAGCTTTTTCCCGACGACGAAATAAGTACAATAGAGGTTTATTTTCATTTTTATCTATTTATTTTTATCTAGATTTTTATCTATTTCTAACACAGAAACATCCAGTATTTCACGAACCGATCAGTTCATAGTAGAGCTGGAAATAAATCGATGTTCACTAAATCGATTTAATTTCTAAAAATTCAAGAAAAATCGATTTAAATCGATTTAAATCGAAAATTTGAAATTCAAGGAAAAAACGGTTTTTTCATTAAAAAGAGAGCGCTCATTTTCGGGCTACAAAGAGTACAAGAGGACTGCCGGCGATCTTTTAAATTTGAAAATTTGCGAAGTCATGTAATAATTCAAGAAAATAAAGTTTTATCGTAAATATTTATCTCAAATATTTCGTTTGTTTTATCGTAAATAATAAATAAATATTTCGGGATTTTTGGTAAATATTTTGGTTAGCCCTGCTTATAAGCTTAAGGAAAACTACGGTTATTTAATAAAATAACAATAAAAATAGTTTTCAAAAATTAAATCTCATGTGTTTTTCTCAATATTTAAGACAATCAATAAGTTACGAATGTTAGAGCTGGACCCCGATACATGCATGTCTGCATTTGCACATTTATGTTTCGGCGTCCCGCTCTAACACACATCAATTGCCGTATTCGGCGTACTTACGCAACTGTCAGATTTGTGCAACATTCGGCAAAGTTTATAAAAGTGTTCTACTTAATTAAATATGTTGCGTACCAAAAAATTTAAAAACTATTGTTATTGCTGTTTAAATTACTTAAAAGAAAAGAAAGAAAAAAAGGAAACATTCAGTGGTCTTCGAATCCAGCACACACTCCACTAAGCTACTGTACAACTTCACATCAAATTTTTGCCCTCTCGCTCTATCTAATGATCATACTTCTTGTCTATTCGCTTTTGCATTGTGTGTTCTTGTTTTGTCTGTCAATTGAATTAAGTAATAAGAATATAAAATTTATATTTTACAATTTTCCATATAAAGCAAAATTTTCATTATAAATAACGGGATAATAATCCATGGCCTTCTACAGTCAGCACCTGACTGTAGCGTTCGACTGGTTTAACATAATTTAGTGAAATTACATGTATATTATTTCTTCAAATCAATAGAAATGCCCAAAAATTGGTTTATCCTAAGAAATAATTCCAGGCAGATTACATGAATCATGTATCTATGGACTCAGGGAATTTTCTGGAAGCGATTTATTTACTTAAACTGCCGAGTAATGTTGTTATCTGAAATCCTCGAGTCAAGTAAAGGACAGCGATAAGTGACTAAGCACTTTCCCGACGACGAAATAAGTACAATAGAGGTTTATTTTCATTTTCATCTATTTATTTTTATCTAGATTTTTACCTATTTCTAACACAGAAACATCCAGTATTTCACGAACCGATCAGTTCATAGTAGAGCTGGAAATAAATCGATGTTCACTGAATCGATTTAGTTTCCGAAAATTCAAGAAAAAATCGATTTAAATTAATTTAAATAGAAAATTAAAAATTTAAGGAAAAAACCGGTTTTTGTTTCATTAAAAAGAGAGAAAAAAAACGTTTTCACTGGACTGGCAACTTTGCGGAAGATCGTGCAAGTTTTAAATGGCGAAAAGCTGAACGAAGTGGATGAATACATCAACAATCTGACACCGTCCGAAATCGAAGCATTCAAACACGCTCCGGTAGTATCTTGTGATGTAGAGCGCTCATTTTCCGGCTACAAAAGAGTACTAAAGGACTGCCGGTGATCCTTTACCTTTGAAAATTTGGGAAGTCATGTAATAATTCACTGTAATAATGTTGTTTGACTCATTGATGGACCATGTAATTCAAGAAAATAAAGTTTTATCGTAAACATTTATCACAAATATTTCGTTTGTTTTATCGTAAATAATAATAAATATTACGGGATTTTTCGAAAATACTTTGGTTAGCCCTGAACATAACTGTGCACCTCAAACAGTTAAGATTATGCCTGTACCAAGCAATCAGCAAGTCAAATTGGTTTAAGAAGGGAATCAACACAAAATCTTAGGACGCATTTAGGAACACCAACCAGGCCAGGAGAGAAAATAGACGTCACAGATTTATGATAAAGTAGTTTTTCGGCATCCACTCCAATTTGAAAGACAGTGACATGAAATTTTCTTGGTGTATTATAGTATGTCTGAATTTTTGGTTTTTTTTAAGTCTATGTTTGTTTTGGGAAAACGCGCAAAATCATATGGTTCGATTGTTCGAAATCGCAAAAAGTCGGAATAAAAATAATTAAGTAGTATTTTTAAAAGTATGAATTACAGTCCTATGTATAACCAAGTGTCAAGTTCTACCCGCCAAAACCAAAATTAATATTTATCTATTTATTTAATGTCGACTAATAGCAGCCAATTTTGCATAAAAATATAAAATATGAAATTAGTTAATTATAAAATGTTTAACATTAAAATAAGATTTAGGAATTAAAATATAAAATAAAGAATTAAAAATTTAAACTTTAAGTTTTAAACTTTAAGCTGGGATAATAAAAATAAACAAATCGATCCAACATTTCTGGCAAGGGATTGGGGAAAACCCAGTAAAATCCAATGAGATCGGTAGGTGAGTGTTATTTAATTGATAGTTATTAATAAAGAATTGACAGTTTGATAGAATTAAGAGAGGACTATGAGTTGAAAACACTAAACAGTCTATTGTTATCAGCACAGAGAACTGGAAAAGGATCATGCAAGCTATAATTATTAAAATGAAGGCTCAAGAAAAAATCGATTTAAATCGAAAATTTGAAATTCAAGGAAAAAACGGTTTTTTTCATTAAAAGAGAGAGCGCTCATTTTCGGGCTACAAAAAGAGTACAAGAGGACTGCCGGCGATCTTTTAAATTTGAAAATTTGCGAAGTCATGTAATAATTCAAGAAAATAAAAGTTTTATCGTAAATATTTATCTCAAATATTTCGTTTGTTTTATCGTAAATAATAAATAAATATTTCGGGATTTTTGGTAAATATTTTGGTTAGCCCTGGTCATCAATAAATGTTACGAAATATCTTGCTCCACCGGCAGATACTTTGTTCATTGGCCCGCAAATGTCCGAAAGCACTAGCCCTAGCACTTTGTCCGCACGATTTTCTGCCACTTTTGGGAATGGTTTCACACAGATTTTACCTTTAGGTTTCACATGCAATTCGGTCTATGTCCACAACATTTTTGATTGGCTTTAAGCCATTGACCATATTGTTCAAATGACCATAACAATAATGCCACTTCCACAATTCATCATTTGCACACAAGTACATGCACCGATTGTTCAAAGTATCAACAACAAAAAGATTTCCAGCCTTTCTTGCCTGTAACCCTTCTTCATTTTGACCGTTTTTATATACGCACTTTGCTTGTGAAAAATCACTTTATACCCTTTTTCAACGGCTTTCGCTACCGATATGAAATTACTTTGCAAGTTTTTTACGTAAAGCACATTTTTCAAATTAACGGAACCATTTTTGTTTTAACGACCACCGTACCGACGCCATCCGAAAGTATATAGTTTTCTCCTGCAAGTAATATTTTCTCTTTATGCTCTTTAATGTCCGCGAACCACGACCTTTCACTTTGCACTGCACAATAATGTGAAAAAACCCGGTTTTTTTTCATTAAAAAGAGAGAAGAAAAACGTTTTCACTGGACTGGCAACTTTGCGGAAGATCGTGCAGGTTTTAAGTGGCGAAAAGCTGAACGAAGTGGATGAATACATCAACAATCTGACACCGTCCGAAATCGAAGCATTCAAACACGCTCCGGTAGTATCATGTGATGTAGAGCGCTCATTTTCCGGCTACAAAAGAGTACTAAAGGACTGCCGGCAATCTTTTACATTCAAAAATTTGGGAAGTCATGTAATAATTCACTGTAATAATGTTGTTTGACTCATTGATGGACCATGTAATTCAAGAAAATAAAGTTTAAATATTTAATTTATCTCAAATATTTCGATTGTTTTATAATAAATAAATATTTCGGAATTTTTCGTAAATATTTTGGTTAGCCCTGATAATGAGCAATATTTATCCTGTATTGACGTTTATTCAGAATTTGCATCACTTATAAAAACAAATATTAGAGATTGGCTAGAAGTCAATAATTATACAATACTTAAACTTAAAAGAAATATCGTAACGTAAGCCTTTATATGCGTCTGTGTATGAATACGTGTATATGCGTGTATCATTTCATTGGTCAAGCACAAATGTATGCTATACTAGACAAATTCGCAGATTCGGCAATGGTTTGCATTGAAAAGCTCACATCTGGCATACAACTCGGTAATGGACGCCCAAGTCATTTACTCAGTCAGCTACAACGGACTAATGCCACCAACGACGAATCAGTTGTCCGTCGCTACTGGATCAAGCGTCTTCCACCTCAAGCTCGTGCCGTCATTGTAGGAATGCTCGAAAGTGCCCCGGATACAACACTATCTCAACTTTCAACAGCCGCAGACGCTGTCATGGACTCACTCACTTTAACATCGACTGACAACATTTTAGCTATATCACGCAACAACACCAACAATCCAAATTCTACAGACAATCGTTACAGCAACCTAGAAAAACGTATGGACGCTCGTGAAAAATTATTTCAGCAAATCAACAGCAAGCTCGGACAAATTTTAAGCAAAAACAATAATCGACGCTCTCGCAGCAATAGTCGATTCCAAAGCAATAGTCGCAGCAACACTCCACAGCCTAACAACAACAATAAAAATTGCTGGTATCACATCAAGTATGGCGACAAAGCACAAAAATGTCAGGAGCCCTGCTCATTCAACACCAATTCAAAAAACTAAGTCCAGCTGTCGAAGATCATAAAGGCAACTTCGATAGTCAGTCCGATATGGCCTTACCGCATACATCAAAACATCGGATAACAATAAACAGCATTTCCACATACAACCGACTTTTTATTCTGGATTCAAAAACAGGAAAAAATTTTCTCATTGACACAGGTGCAGACGTATCATCCAACGAAAATCCTCTTTTCGCAGCGAATGGCAGTATAATCGAATCTTATGGTACAACACGCTTAACCTTGGACTTAGGATTACGTCGTCCATTTGCATGGAACTTTATCATCGCTGATGTCCGTACACCAATCATCGGATCGGATTTCTTACAACACTACAACCTGCTTGTTGATATAAATCGCCAAAAATTGATTGACGCTCAAACATTGCTAGCACGTAATGTTATTTGTAGCCTTCAATCTTCATTCGCAATTAAAACATTCAACACAGCATGCAAATTTTCCAAACTTTTGGAGGAATTCAAATCTATCACTCAATTGGATCATACAACACCCAAACCAACCACATCTGATGTCACACACTGCATTGACACTAAAGGAGCACGCACATTTTCAAAACCTCGTCGTCTTACTCCTGATAAGCTAACAGCAGCGAAGTCAGAGTTTGGATATCTTCTAAAAATCGGAGTATGTCGTCCTTCAAAGAGCCCATATGCATCACCCTTACACATGGTCCGTAAAGCAACAGGCGAATGGCGGCCATGTGGCGACTATAGAGCTCTCAATGCACAAACGATTCCTGATCGGTACCCTCTGCCGCACATTCAGGATTGCACACATATTTTCTATGGTAAGAAAATATTTTCTAAAATTGATCTCAATCGTTCATTTCACCAGATTCTAATAGAACCACGTGACATTCAAAAACAACTATAACTACCCCTTTTGGCTTATACCAATTCACGCATATGACATTTGGCTTGTGCAACGCCGCACAGACGTTTAAACGCTATATGGACGTCGCCCTCAGAGATCTCAACTTCGTTTTCGTATATGTAGATGACATCGTCGTAGCATCAAGTAACGCTGAACAACATGAAATTCATCTTCGCCAAGTTTTTGAACGCCTTCAACGTTACCACCTCACAATTAACGCAAGCAAATGTGCCTTCGGACAAAATTCCATCGAATTTTAAGAACATCATGTCGACTCTTAGTCAAAGCAATTGTTGATTTTCCATTACCCAAAGTTGTAAAGGAACTTCGACGCTTCCTGGCAATGATCAACTTCTACAGACGATTCCAGCCCAAAGCACTGGAATATCAAGCCCCGTTGTTGCAGTTAATTCCAGGCAATAAGAAGAACGATACTTCTCCAATCAACTGGACAGACGAAAACATACAACATTTCCAACAGAGCAAGCATTCTCTTGCAACGGCAACCCTCCTGGTTCTCACCCATCTCCAGATGCAACACTTTCGCTAAGCACAGATGCTAGTGATACAGCAGTCGGAGCAGTTCTTCACCAAATCGTGAATAACGAATACCAGCCAATGGGATTTTTCAGTGTAAAGCTAACAGACGCTCAGCGCAAATACAGCACGTATGATCGCGAACTTCTTGCCATCTACCTCAGCATCAAGCATTTTCGCTATATGTTAGAAGGCAAATCATTCCATGATCTTAACGAACTTTTGGTAGACAACAACGCAACAGTGCAACTCAAATCTGTTAACCTGCCACTCAGGAAGATAATCATCTGTAAACTCCACATTAGATCTACAACGAAGATCATTAAATAACGTTTTATATGGCGTTCGATGCACAAAGAAATCGCCAGTTTCGTCAAACATTTTATTCCTTGTCAACGATGCAAAATAACCCGACATGTTCATTCACCACTTCAACACTATGAATTGATAGCACATCGTTTCGAACACATAAATTGGGATTTGATTGAGCTTTACCCCAATCAGTCCAATTAAGATACTGTCTCGCAATCATAGACCACTACACTCGGTGGCCGGATGCTGTTCCAATTGAAGACATGCAAGCAGAGACGGTAGCCGGCCGGATATCCCGCTTTGGAGTACCTGCCCGTATCACCACTGATCAAGGCTGACAATTCGAATCAAGACTTTTCAATGAACTGTCACGGCTTCTTGGCATCAACCATAAACTTTCTATTGCATATCACCCGCAAGCTAAGGGACTCATTGAACACTGGAATCTTCCTGTTAAAACAGCCATAATGTGTCAAAACAGAATTGACTGGATTTTCGATTTTCTGGCAAGCCTCTGAATTTGGCAATCACATTTATTTAAATTTTAATTTGCTTAGACATTAATCTGTTATAGATATCCTTGTTCTCATTGCTCATTCTTCTTCTTTCCATCGCTATGTGTCAAGTATACCACACGTGCAGCTTTGGGATTTTTTGAAACTTTTATACTTTAATCGAAATAAAGAGTAAATAAACATCCACTCCAATTCATTACACCAATCATCTAAGGATATCCTTTTCTTTGTATGAACCCAAAACATGAAAAATTTACCTCTTCGCAATCGACCAAAAAAAACTGATTTAAATCCTGTATATTTAGTCTTAAGCTGACAGTTAAATAATATAGAAGTATTGTGAAGTCGTTCATGTCTTTGCTTTATTTAATAAAACTACTACGTTGATCTTAGTCTTAACGACAGATCATTTATTCGATTCGACTCTCAAATATGTAAGTGTATAGCTTTCGTAACAATGAAAAAAGGCACAGAATGTAAGATGCGCGATTTGCATGTGCAAGGCGACATTGAGAATGAGGCTGTTGTAAGTCACTTCTACACTTCTGTGTCTTCTCTGGAGAAGTACTCGTTACAATACACTACATTAAATATTCTTTCAATACGTTTTTCTTTTGCTCCCCGAAATTTCTTTATTTGTCTTTGAACAACCGGCTTTCCATGTAACAAAAGCATCCTTATAATCTTTTCATTCTTTTGCTAAAGAAATCTGTACACTCGCTAGTGTTTCCTAGTCAATTAATATATTTAGATAATTTGCATATTGGTTTGCAATTTGGCGTCTTTGTTTACATCAACACTTTGTAGCTTTGTTAATGTAAAAGTTTAGATCTAATAGCGGAATCTACTGAGAGTACTCCACCACCATATCGGTCAAGTCGATCAAGTCTGTGATATAAATAAAATTTCTGATATTATTATTTCTTTCTTGAAAAGTAACTGTTTTTATTTTAAACATTTCTTTTGCTCGGATATACGCTCATGTATATAGTTTTCTATTTTTATTTGTTAATTCCTTTAATTATAACTAGTTGAATCGGCAAATTTCGTAACGCCTAACAGATTGAGAAAAAAAACTCGGTTTAATAGATTAAGAGAATTTTCATTTAAGAACTCTGTGGTAAACGACATTCTTTGTTTTTTAGTCAGGCGCAGGAACAAATATAGCGAATGGTTTGCCGACACATGAGCATGCCACGTACTATTGACCATGAGAGAAACATGCATTTTCTAGATTGAGGCCACTGTAGTATGCATATATATTACGAGGGTCGTTTGATAAGTCCGTGACTTTTTGTATTTGCCGCGCACCTGCTCTAAATACGGCTGACGGCCATCTTTCTTATTAATTAAACATTAAATTTATAAAATAACTTCATAATATTACGTTTTTTTTTTCAAAAAGAGGGAGATGTAGTATACATATTAAATATCTACTGTACCAAGAGTACTTAAAGAGAACACACTGTAATACTTTGTTGCAGTGTTTACATAAGCCCAACTGGCCAAAATATGAGTCGATCGGCGCGCTTACAGAAAGTGCAAGTGTCAGCATTCGGTTATACTCGCCGACTGCTTGACCGAACATATCTACATATGCATATACCCTTGCGCTCCAGCTTAAGAGAGCATAACTACATTTATATACATAACTGTCTCGCTCCGCTGTCCAACTGAGGGCGGCGCAGCAATGAGACTTAGGCTTACTTAAAACCTAAGGAAGTATGTTAAAATCAGATTCAACTGAACGTTGGAAGCGGCACCTTCGCTGCTTCCTAAATAAAACAACTATTAAACCAAAAATATAAAAGAATACATTTCTAGCTTAACATGGCGACCGTGCCAAGTGATCCGAAAAAAAACTAAAAGAAAAAAAAATATATCACAACTATCATAGACGCGTCTCCAATTCGAGCGGCTGGCCGGACTGCCAGGCCAATGTTAATGTGTGCTCGAAGAAAAGATCCTGTAGTCAATACGACAGAGTAAATGTGAAAGGAGAACTGCGCGTCTTAACGATATCACCAGCGCGGGAGATCTGAGTAGAGTGCAGTTATGGCAAAACGCGGAGGTCTTAAGAACAAAATTAACAAAAGAATAGCACACATTAAGTGGCTATTATATACAAACAAAACGCCACCCCCATGGGCGACGGTACAAAAACTAACTGCCGAATTAGATTTCTTAAAAGAAACCCTCCAGCAACGAAAGACACAACCCGCAACTCACTCAGCTAGTATAGAAATTATTGATAACAAAGTTAATAAAAAACCGCCAACTCCAAAGCCATTGCCGAAGAAACCCGCTGCCTGCCCGAATGACTGCCCTGGGCCACTGTACTCACCATTTTGCGAATCCACATGCCTGAGGAAACATTAGACCAGCACCGGCCTCGCCTGAGCTCATAGGCCCCGGACACCAGCAGCAGAAAGACATCAGCGAGAGGGGCACCGCGCAACTATCGCCTACGAAGGAGCGTCAGCGTAGCCAAGCCGGCGACGACCAGCTGACGCGGGCAACATCTCTAACATCTTCAACATCTTCATTATTATTAAAATTATATTATAAGAAAAAATTTGTAAAATTGTGCGGAACCTTTTCCGCTCGATTAGCAGTATAGCCTGTACAGCTATACGAAACAATAGGCAGGAAAACTTGTAAACATAAATGCAATCTTATAAGAAAATTTTGTAAAATTGTGCGGAACCGTATATACGAGTATATATAAATGTGCTAAAAAGGCATAAATTTATACACATAAACATTTAAAAAAAAACAAAACAAAAATTTTATATATAAATAATAAAAAAACAAACCCTACAAATTATATTAAATGGACCCCATAGAAGTAATAATAGGAGAATGTTTAGGCATTATAGAGGATAGCGTTTGGTATGATATTGAAAACTTTTTGAACGAGCAACGTTCAATAATATCTACCAACGACAGCGATAACGAGGATTCTGAAGAGAGTCCCGAAAATCTAAATACAACGACTGAAAGCAGTCAATAAAACTAACATATATATATGTGGGAATGATCTGGCAACGCCGAGTCAGATGGCCTAAGCAACAGTCGACGGGCTGGCAACGACGTAGATTAAGAAGAAGAAGAGTAAAGAGTTCTGAGTGAAGACGCGAAGAGAAAAGACGTGACGAGTTACGACGTGAGAGAGCAAGGCTGACGCTCAATCAATTATTAAATAACGACGATATTTAAGAATAAGACGATTAACTAAAATTAAAATAATGAACTAAGTATAAGAAACATACATTGAAGTATTAAAAATAAAACTATTTAATTTAATATTAAAATCCAACGTGTATTTTACACAGCAACTGGGACTAACTTCAACCCAAGTCCCACAAATTTGGGGGCTCAACCTAACAAAAAATACAAATTTGGTGGCTCAACCTAACAAAAAACACAAAAAGTTAAAGACTCAACCTAACAAAAAACAATAAGTGAAAGACTCAACGTAAAGAGAAACAATAATTTAAAATCGGTGTAATATAAATATAAATCGTATAACAAGAGCAAGTTTCAAGAATAATTTCATCTTATTGCGTTGCAACGACGTCAAGAATAACGGTTTAAAGAGAAACGAAAAACGCATTTACACTTTTGCGTCGCGCACGAAATACGAAATAAGAAACAAAAAACGAGAAAAGCGAAAAATGACGCGACTTGCAGACTACGACGTAATTAAGCAGATGCTAAAGAAAGAAAGAAAGGAGAACATTGAACTTCTTCATAAATTTGTTTTCGAAAAAAACGGTGATAGACAAAATCGAAATCGGTTACGCGAGTTTGAAGGATTTGAATATAACGAAATATATGAAAAATATATTACAAAAATTGATTACATAAACGATAATTTAACAGAAGCCGATCTGGTGTTAATGTCATTTATTGAAAATTCCGCATAATAAAAGTAACGTTGCCTTGCCAGTCAAAGTCAAAGCAATTGTTGATTTTCCATTACCCAAAGTTGTAAAGGAACTTCGACGCTTCCTGGCAATGATCAACTTCTACAGACGATTCCAGCCCAACGCACTGGAACATCAAGCCCCGTTGTTGCAGTTAATTCCAGGCAATAAGAAGAACGATACTTCTTCAATCAACTGGACAGACGAAAACATACAACATTTCCAACAGTGCAAGCATTTTCTCGCAACGGCAACCCTCCTGGTTCACCCATCTCCAGATGCAATGCTTTCGCTAAGCACAGATGCTAGTGATACAGCAGTCGGAGCAGTTCTTCACCAAACCGTGAATAACGAATACCAGCCAATGGGATTTTTCAGTGTACAGCTAACAGACGCTTAGCGCAAATAAAGCACGTATGATCGCGAACTTCTTGCCATCTACCTCAGCATTAAGCATTTTCGCTATATGTTAGAAGGCAAATCATTCCATGTCCGCACTCATCACAAACCGCTAATATACGTCTTCACTCAAAGACCGGATAAGGCATCACCCAGACAACTCCGCCAATTGAACTCCATTGGTCAGTTCACAACAACCATCTTACACGTTGCTGGAGTCGAGAACACGACAGCAGACACATTGTCTCGCATAGCAGCAATCGAAAACAACATTATCGACTACGAGCAACTAGCCTCAGCACAAAGAAATTGCCCAGAGCTTAAACAACTTTTGGAAGACAACAACACAACACTGCAACTCAAATCTGTTAACCTACCACAATCAGAAACATCAATCTTTTGTGATTTTTCTACTCCTACAGGAAAGCGTTTCCGATAATGTTCCAGATCGAGATGAACTTCTCAGAATCAGCACGCAATTGAGGGCAGCGCTTATTACGCAGCAAAACGCGTTGCAACAAGCAGAAGCGCGTGGCGAAATTCAACAACAACAGTTAGAAGAGACGCGTGCCGACACACATATACAACAACAAGAAGAGACACGCGCCGCCACACATACACAACAAGAGCAGACATTTGGCGATGGTTACAATTTAGGCAGCCCTGCAAATTCAATTGAAAACTTACCGGGTGGCAACGTCAACAATTCAAACATCTCAACGATCGCTGTCGGAATCGCATCAGGTGCAACACAGACGCCAACCAGGGAGAGAAGGTCATTTACCAGGGCTGGATCAGCAGTTTCACTGTCTTATGCCAAGGAAGCTGTCATCCAACTGGGTGGAGCACATCAAAAACATAGGCCAAATCTACAATCTAAATGATGACTCCTTACGAATGTTGTTCGTTACCAAAATAAAAGGAGATGCACAGCGTTGGCTTCACGCTAACCCAACTCGGATGCTAGCTTCTTTCGAAAGGCTGTGTGAGCAACTGGTCGTAGCATTTGGAGAAACAGCGTCCAAATCTGAGCTACGTCGAAAATTTGAGCAACGCACATGGCAAGCAAATGAGCGTTTTACAATGTATTTTGAAGAAAAAAGGATGATGTCCCAATCCGTCAACATGGACATGGAGGAGCTGATCGAACATCTCATCGAGGGAATCCCATCGGCGAGCTTACGCGATCAGGCCCGCATCCAAAGGTTCACCAATCCGGAGCAACTGCAGCTAGCCTTTGCCAATATACGCCTTCCACAACAAACCGAAGGCTACAAACCAAAAAAGTCGAAATCGGAGACGGCGGAAGTCAACAACATGCGCTGCAGGAACTGCAACTCTAAAGGGCATTTTGCCAAAGACTGCCGCAAGCCAGTAAGGGCACCTGGATCTTGTTTCGCTTGTGGAGAAATGGGCCATTTTGTGGGACAATGCCCGCTAAGAAAAAGCAATAACAACAGCAGCGTCAACAACTATGTAAGAAAGTTAAACATATTCTTTGTCTCTTTTTCTAATTTACCCATTTCCGCAGAATGTCTAATTGATTCGGGGAGCGCGATATCATTAAGATTATTAAGCAGTCAAAAATTCCATATGAAGTATCATTAAAATCTGTTAATCAAGTGTATTATGGAGTAAACAAGAGCCAACTTAAAATATTTGGAAAAACTTTCTGTTTCATTTTTAAAGAAAAAATAAAAATTCAATTCGAGATGATTGTCGTCGCTAACGAATCAATGAGACACGATGTAGTCCTGGGAAGGGATTTTATGAATCAATATGGTTTGAGAATTGCCTAAAATGTGTAGCATTTTCTCCAAACTCTGGAAAATCGGAAGGCTTTCTACATAGCATTCCCAAAGGAGATAAGCCGTTTGAATTATTGCACATCGACCATTACGGACCAGTAGCAGCAGGAAGAGCGAATAAGCATATATTTCTAATAGTAGATGGTTTTACAAAATTCGTTAGATTATATACAACAAAGACAACAAGCACAAAAGAAGTTCTAAAAGCTTTATCCAATTATTTTAGGGCGTATAGCAAACCAAAATGTATAGTTTCAGATCGAGGTAGTTGCTTCACATCAAACGAATTTACACAATTTTTAACAGAATCAAACATTAAACATCTGAAAATTGCAACAGGTTCTCCGCAAGCAAATGGACAAGTGGAACGCATAAACAGGACCATAGGGCCAATGATAGCAAAGTTAACAAATCCTGAAAATGGTGTACACTAGGATAATGTAATCGAACAAGTAGAATATGCACTCAATAACACTGTACACAGAAGTATCAAACAGGTCCCAAGTAAAATGCTTTTTGGCGTAGAGCAGAAAGGTCAAATTATTGATGAACTAAGAGAGAAATTAGAAGATATCAATCATACATTACAGGTAGAAAATATAGAGGAGATTAGAAAAAGGGCAATGGATAATCAAAATCGAGCACAGGCGAAAAAGCCTAGGGAATATAGTAAAGGAGACTACGTAATGGTGAAAAATTTTGACAGTACTGCGGGAGTTGCTAGGAAGTTGATCCCAAAGAACAAGGGCCCGTACGTAATTGCTAAAATACTTCGTAATGACAGGTTTTTGCTAAAGGATGTTGAAGGGTTTCAAGTTTCTCGAAATCCATACCAGGGTGTATGGAGTGCTCAAAACATAAGTCCTTGGATAGGAAAACGAAAAAATACTTAAAGAAAATTCATACCAAATAACTGTTATTCGATAAGTTTACTATAAATATTAAGAAATTGTTACAACATAGATGTTTAGCGTTTAAGAAACCAGGATCAGGGGATCCTTATCGTCAGGACGGCCGAATTGTAGTAGGCTGATAGACGGTCACACTAATATATCGATACTTATATAACACGATAAACCTATGTTAAGCTTATGTTAATCCTATGTAAAAATAACATTAAGTGGCATTCTTGTGGAGTTCGTCAAATAAAGAGCAAGTGTTTAAAACATAGAGTGTGCTAATTTAGCTTCCACACTAGTGAAATAGTTTATGGGTTTCTCAGTGATTTAGATATAGTTTTCGTTACTTTCTGATGCACTATGTATTGTTGCCGCTGTTGAAATATTTTCTTCTTCACCAGCCAGATTTTCTTCAATTTTAACTAGAGATAAAGCATCTGCAACATAATTTAGTTTTCCTTCCAAATATTTTATTTTAAAATTGTATTCGCTAACTTTGTAATTTCATATTGGGTTCTTT
>JAECXB010000046.1:0-39216 GCA_018151435.1 Zaprionus africanus | reverse complement strand
AATATTGTAAACAATGAAGTAATTGAAAATGATAATAATTTAAACCCTGTATTGTATCCTAACTTATCCGCCTGAGGGCAGGCCAATTTTTTAAGGATGGGGAAGTAGCATATGTACCATAGCGCACCACTTGTCCACACATACACACACACAAAACACTCCCACATACATACATACACTTGACAATTGTACTTAGCATATAAAACAAACATTCATGTATTTCACCAGAAACCATCCGCCTGCTTAGACATAAAAATTTGTATCCCCAATTCGGTAACAATTCCGCCTGCTTAGACATAAACATTTTATCCCCAAATTCGGCGACAATAACAAGTCAGCCTACTCCGATCATTTGTAAACATTCCCACGAAAGGGTCAAAACTGCTTACGCAGCGCAAATTCTCGGCTGATCCGTTCCCATGCGCAATCCACTCAAGAGAGCGCCCAATATCATGTAAACATAAAAGAGAGCTTTATGTACGCTCAATACAGAAGTAAATGAGACTCAGCCAAAGGTTTGCTAAGCGTCCAGTTTGTAGCTTTAAGATAGATTTAATTCAAACTCCATTAAGGAACGACGCGAATTGTCTCCGGGTTTCGCCTAAGTGTTTATTCGAAATAAAGTTATATTTTTTTCATAAATACTAAACGCGAAGTTGTTATTATATAATAATATATATATATATTTACAGACATATATAGACATATATACATATGCATATATAATTGAAAATTTTAGTCGGGTTTAATATTATCTATGGTCAGATTAAATAATTAAGCATTGGAATGAGAAAAGAATTATTGATTTCACTTTGTTTGCAAAGCAGACAATTTATGGTCAGTATGTATATACAGCTCGAGCTTTGGTATGTATGTATTCCTGCATGTATATGATCAGAGGCTGAGCATAAACACAAACATATGTACATACAAGCATTGAACCGGCGGTAAAACTTTGCCGCTGCACATGCGCGTATACATATATATGTCGGAGCGCGTTTCCAGGAATTTTGGGAACTGTTACAATGATTTCACAATCTGATGAAATTGTAGCATTGTGGTGAAATTCTGACAAGCACTGCAGCAGAGGCGCAGATGGCCTCTGCAGCTGAGTGAGGTCCGATCTGGTGGTCACAAATAGTGTGTTAGAGAGGGATGACAATATAATGAATGCCAGTGTTGTGTATAGACCGAATAGATATGCTTCGCTGGAATCACATGGCCGCAGTTTAAGGAACTGTTCATACAGCGATTCGTAGGGATTGAGACGACGGCTGCTATTCTCATGAACGTTTTGAATGGACGTCCGAAACCTGGAGAGAGCTTTGCCCAGTATGGAAGTCGCATTGTCACCGTGTTGCTGTCTAAGTGGAAAGCCAAGGATTTGGAGGAGATTGCGGTATCGGTAGCGTTGGCTCACATGGCACAAATCGATAATAATTTGTTGCGTTGGGTGTTTACGACAAATGTGGCTACGCGCAATGAGCTTCAACAACAGCTGCAAGCTTACACCTTCAATAAACGTAACAACGAAGATGATTCCGCCTCAGAAAAGAAGAAGTCAAGGATGCAGTCGCAGACTAAGTGCCATTTTTGTGCGAAAGTTGGCCACAAATACGCCGAATGCCGCGCTCGAAAGGAAGGTACATCAAACACAAAAGGAAGAAGTCAAATGATCGTTCGAACATAAAATGCTTTAAATGGGACGAAATGGGACATGTGGCATTTGTATGTCCCAAAGGCAACAACAAATACATTGAAAAGCGAGCGTATGCAAATTAAGTGAGCCAAGTGGATTATTCTTTCAATCGGGTGAGCCCTTTCCATTCCTTTTCGATTCGGGAGCCGAATGTTCCTTGGTAAAAGAAAAATTAAGCAACAATTTAGCTGGCAATAGAAGTAATAATCTAGTTATTTTAAGAGGAATTGGCGATAATATAGTTAAGAGCCACTTGCAAATACTATCGACAGTCCAAATGTCTCAATTTAATTTAGAAATTTTGTTTTATGGTGTAATAGATAACTATTTAAAGCACGACATAATGATTGGCCAAGACATATTGAAGCTTGGTTTTGGTGTATTGATTGAATCTGATAAATTTAGTATTTACAAATCCAAAAGTATTAATTCCATTCAAAATAATGCACCTGAGAACACTTTGGAAATACTTTTTGACACCAATACAGAATTAAGTGATAATGATAAATGTTAATTAAGAAATATATTGGAAAAGTATGCCGATAGTTTCGTAATGGGGATACCAAATAAGCGTGTAACCACAGGTGCATTGGAAATTCGTTTAATTGATAAGAATAAAACAGTTCAAAGGCGCCCATATCGACTCAGCACAGATGAGAAGCTGTTAGTTAGAGAAAAGATAGAACAAATGCTTGAATCAAATATAATTCGTCCCAGCAGTTCTCCATTTGCAAGTCCAATGTTATTAGTTAAGAAGAAGGACGGCAGTGACAGGTTGTTTATCGATTTTCGTGAGCTAAACTTAAATACGATTTCTGATAAGTTTCCATTACCACTGATTTCGGATCAAATAGATCGTTTGCGGGGTGGTAAATATTTTTCCATTTTTTATTTTTTTATGCAGAGCGTGCACCTTGCGTCGGCCAGCGGAGCACCCCGGCTGTTAGAGTGCACGTGTCTGCGGATAGGGCTACACCGTGCATTAGATCGGGGTTCTGTGCCGACAACGAACGGCACACCCACAGATCTGCACACCTTATCGGGAAATTTCACAAACAAATCTTGGCGAGCAGCGAACGCATAACCTCGCTGACTCGCCCTGCCAAAGCTGGGAAAAGGAGAAAAAATACATCTTTAACCTAAAACTCTACATCTATATTCTACACTTACATCTATAACCTACAAATCTACATCTACTATAACATCTACATCTACATCAACGGATATACATATCCACCAACAATATCAAAAACAGTGCAAAATTACACAATGGCATACACATACATCACCACAGTTACACATTATTAACTAAGACGCATTTTACAAGCTTAAAAGTCATGCAGAATGAATAAAAATATTAATTTTAATGAATATTAAAAACAAAAATTAAAGAAAATAGGAACAAAACAAAGAATTAGTTTACTGTAAATTTTCATACTTTTGTTTGACATTTCCATTAACTTTTTTTTCTTTATAATTTTCTTATTTGTTGCTATTTTTTGTTCAGTACACCTCTTTGTAGGCGACTGCCAATCATTATTTTTATTATTTACTAAGTTAGTTTTTGTTAGACATGGCATTTCATTCGGTAATATACCACACGTGGGTATATATATAATATGTATGTATGTATGTAGGCACAAGTGTAAAATTTTTGTTTCAGCCAATTAAATTAATATAATTAAATCCCAACAACAATTCCTCTGGGCCCATAGGATGGATTTGGGGTAAGTGAACTTATGATTTTCTTTATATTTACACTTGTTTATGTGAACATATACCTAAAATACATACAAATATTATACCCTATAAATTGCACAGTACATACATAAATAAAATGAAAGAATTAAGAGGAACAGATTAAAAGTGAAAGACAAGAAAATTACAGTTACATTCAATAAAAGTTTAAATTCATGAAACAGAAATAAAATACAGAATTAAACGAAATTACAGAAATTATGAAAGAAGTGAAATTAAGAAAAAATTAAAGAAATAGGAAATATGAAATATGAAAGTAAACAAATAAGAATTAAATGAATTAAATTAAAGTCAGAAAAAACAGGAAAATTAAGTAGAATATTGCATAGTTTTAAAATAAAGAATCAAAAAAATGGAACAAAAAAGCTGAAGATAATTTAGTTAAATAATGATAAAAGATTTAAATGAGATTATGTTAAATAAAAGTAAATTTTCCTTATTTTTTTTTAAAAACTTATCAAGACGGCAGCATGGCCTTACATACTATATTCATTTTTATGATTAAATGAATAAACTTATTATAATGATTTGGTAAATATATATAGTTTTCCTTAAGTGAAAAGGCGAAGGGTATAATGAAAGGGTAACATGTAAATTAGGGATTTACCGCATATCGCCAAAGGTAAATCATGGAGGGTGGGTACAGAGGCGGGCTACTAAACCATCAGTGTAGCCTCATTTACATTAGCGATTCTGCCATAACAGCATTATATCCTCACGAGCTCTCAGACTTTTGTTCTTTCTTTTAAATTTTTTTTATGCATTAATTTTGAATCTTGTTCATATACGTAATAGGCACGGGACTATAAATTTAATTCTATGTGGCTGTCTGATCGAGTGAATGCTTCATTATTTGGCCAACCAATCCCCCCAATACGATTGCAAGCTAGCCGCTACTAGGGTCCCAATCGGCCAATAATTTAGCGAGGATCGCACCACTCAATCAACTATTTAAGAACAGTACATTTTAGTTCACCAAATCCAAAACTTGAGGATGTTTGCAAGGAGATTAATAGAATTTACGCATTTTTAACACCTTCCAAGTACGAAAAGACTTCCATTCGTTAACAGACTCTACACAAGCACGTGACCAGCTTTATTGTATCCGACCATCGGCCATTTTCGAATGTAGAAAACAAAGGATTCAGGGATTTAATAAATCCCTTTGATCCCCGATATAAATTGCCTTACCGCCGTACACTACAAAATGTACATTTTGCACAATAATATATACAAGTATGACACTAAGAGAGAAATTGAGCAACATCTTAGATAAAATTGACCATTGTTGTATAACAACTGATTGCTGGGCCTCTCGTGCCAACCTCGGCTTCCTGACTGCTACGTGTCATTTTATTACAAATGACTTGATTTTTGCGCTCGACAGTCTTGCATACCAAGCCCCTTCTCAAACACACCAATCACTCGGCCGAAAATATAAGCCATTATTAAATCATGTTCACCAGGAGTGGAACAATACGGATAAAGTTGTTGCCATAGTTACAGACAATGCTTCGTCTATTTTGAAGGATTGTGAAAAACCGCCAAAGCGTAACATCCCCTGTTTCGCACATTCACTTAACTTGGTTATGCAGGACTGTTTGACGTTGGAAGAGGTAAAAAAAGTCGTTACAAAGTGCAAAAGGAATGTGACATTCTTCAAGAGCAGTTCAATTGCCTATGCCAAATTTAGAGATGCTCAGGATGTATGTTCATATGTAATCCAGGTAATTTTAAACAGGAAGTCACTAAACGAAGGAACAGTGCGTTTTTCATGATTAAGCGCATTTTGGCAACAAATCAAGCTATAACCAAAGTCTAACTGATGACTTCAAAAGCGCCGACTGCACTGACAGCTGACGATATAATGCGCTTTACAGATTTAATAAAGCTAATGGGCCCATTTAACCAGGCGACGTTGCAAAAATCAGCCAAAAGCTCTGTCACAATTTCAACCATTGTTCCTGTTGCAGGTGGACTTCTTCATAATCTAACTTCATTTTCAAAAATTATGAAAACTTCAGAGGGCAAAAAAGCTTGTGACTGCTTAATTGAAACAAGAATAGTTACAAGATAAGCTACACTGCTTGATGCACGATTCAAGAAACTAAGATTTTATTCGCCGCAAAACGCCAAAGGAGCAGCAAAATTGCTTGAGAATGAATTAGCTGCATGTTATATGAATTCTAAGGGCAAAAAACCGGAGGAGGAACAATTGCCAACACCAGCACCCAAATCTCAAAGCTTACTTTTCGGATTCCTCGAAGATAAAAATAGGTGTATAATTAAAAAAAATAGGATTGAATCCTATAAAGATTTACGTCATTATTATGACGTAAGAATCATAAATGAAAAAGCGGATGTTTTGGAATATTGGAAGGTAAAATAATTCAATGTATATTTTGTAAATATGTTATTAATTACACAGGCCCACCAAAAATTTCACAATCTGATGAAATTGTAGCATTGTGGTGAAATTCTGACAAGCACTGCAGCAGAGGCGCAGATGGCCTCTGCAGCTGAGTGAGGTCCGATCTGGTTGTCATAAATAGTGTGTTAGAGAGGGATGACAATATAATGAATGCCAGTGTTGTGTATAGACCGAATAGAATATGAGGAGATTGGTAAAAGAGGAAAATCACCTCAGTGAAGTTTGGCTGGTGACATAGATCGGAACTTGCTGTGCTGCTGCACAAAAATTATAAAACTTGCAAATAAAATGGACAAGACTCCCCTATTGCCGACATCAGAAGTGGGATCGCCTTCGCCACAAGAGCCCAGCGCTGATCAGTATATGGCTGCGTTGGAAACACAAAACCGTAACCTCATGGAAATAATAAAGACCATGCACGCCACGAGAGCACCGGCGTCTGACGAAAAGTCTTTGCACGTCACCCTGCCAAAATTCTGCGCTGACAGCGCTGGAGCGGATCCATCTGCATGGTGCACCACGGTGGACTTAATCTTTGCAGATAATGCGCTTGTAGGCAGTGCGCTCGTAATAGCGTTGAGCAAAGCGCTAGAAGGCAGTGCGTCGCAATGGCTGTCGCAGATATGCTTCGCTGGAATCACATGGCCGCAGTTTAAGGAACTGTTCATACAGCGATTCGTAGGGATTGAGACGATGGCTGCTATTCTCATGAACGTTTTGAATGGACGTCCGAAACCTGGAGAGAGCTTTGCCCAGTATGGAAGTCGCATTGTCACCTTGTTGCTGTCTAAGTGGAAAGCCAAGGATTTGGAGGAGATTGCGGTATCGGTAGCGTTGGCTCACATGGCACAAATTGATAATAATTTGTTGCGTTGGGTGTTTACGACAAATGTGGCTACGCGCAATGAGCTTCAACAACAGCTGCAAGCTTACGCCTTCAAGAAACGTAACAACGAAGATGATTCTGCCCCAGAAAAGAAGAAGTCAAGGATGCAGTCGCAGACTAAGTGCCATTTTTGTGCGAAAGTTGGCCACAAATACGCCGAATGCCGCGCTCGAAAGGAAGATACATCAAACACAAAAGGAAGAAGCCACAGCGGAAGCAACACACCTGGGTCAAAAGATCGTTCGAACATAAAATGCTTTAAATGCGACGAAATGGGACATGTGGCATCTGTATGTCCCAAAGGCAACAACAAATACATCGAAAAGCGAGTTGACGTATGCAAATTAAGTGAGCCAAGTGGATTATTCTTTCAATCGGGTGAGCCCTTTCCATTCTTTTTCGATTCGGGAGCCGAATGTTCCTTGGTAAAAGAAAAATTAAGCAACAAATTAGCTGGTAAGAGAAGTAATAATCTAGTTATTTTAAGAGGAATTGGCGATAATATAGTTAAGAGCCACTTGCAAATACTATCGACAGTCCAAATGTCTCAATTTAATTTAGAAATTTTGTTTCATGTTGTAATGGATAACTATTTAAAGCACGACATAATGATTGGCCAAGACATATTGAAGCTTGGTTTCGGTGTATTGATTGAATCTGATAAATTTAGTATTTACAAATCCAAAAGTATTAATTCCGCCGTTCAAAATAATGCACCTGAGAACACTTTGGAAATACTTTTGACACCAAAAAATATAGAACACTTTGGAAATACTTTTGACACCAATACAGAATTAAGTGATAATGATAAATGTAAATTAAGAAATATATTGGAAAAGTATGCCGATAGTTTCGTAATGGGGATACCAAATAAGCGTGTAACCACAGGTGCATTGGAAATTCGTTTAATTGATAAGAATAAAACTGTTCAAAGGCGCCCATATCGACTCAGCACAGATGAGAAGCTGTTAGTTAGAGAAAAGATAGAACAAATGCTTGAATCAAATGTAATTCGTCCCAGCAGTTCTCCATTTGCAAGTCCAATGTTATTAGTTAAGAAGAAGGACGGCAGTGACAGGTTGTGTATCGATTTTCGTGAGCTAAACTTAAATACGATTTCTGATAAGTTTCCATTACCACTGATTTCGGATCAAATAGATCGTTTGCGGGGTGGTAAATATTTTTCCATTTTAGACATGGCCAGCGGATTTTATCAAATACCGATTCATCCAGATTCTATAGAAAAAACAGCATTTGTGACTACAGAGGGTCAGTACGAGTTTCTGGCCATGCCATTTGGTCTAAAAAATGCGTCGTCTATTTTTCAACGTGCCATTGTCCAAGCTTTGGGGGACTTAGCCTATTCCTATGCAGTTGTTTATATAGACGATGTGCTAGTAGTTGCAAATACAAAGGAGGAAGCATATGAGAGGTTGAATACAGTGTTAAAAGCGTTGTCAGAGGCAGGGTTCTCGTTTAATATAAAAAAATGTAATTTTCTCTGTACAGGAATAGAATACCTAGGATTCTACATCAAGGATGGAGAAATTAAACCAAATCCTCGAAAGATAGAAGCTCTTTCTGTTTTATCTCAGCCAACCTCGGCAACGCAGTTAAGGCAGTTTATAGGTCTGACATCGTATTTCAGACAATTTGTTCCACGATTCTCAGAGAAGATGAAGCCACTGTATCAGTTAACCTCTAAGCTGAATGCTTTTGTTTGGAAGGAGGATCACGAGAAGATACGGCAGGATATTATCAAAGTGCTTACATGTGACCCTGTACTGACCATATTCGACCCTGAGCTTCCAATTGAATTGCATACTGATGCCAGTGCAGATGGCTATGGCGCTATGCTCATGCATAAAATAGAAGGGAAACACAGAGTAGTCGAATATTATAGCAAATGCACGTCAATATCAGAAGCCAAATATCACTCGTATGAGTTAGAGACGCTAGCTGTGTATAATGCAGTAAGACATTTTAGACATTATTTGCACGGTAGAAAATTTGTTGTGTATACTGATTGCAACTCATTGAAAGCTAGTCGTACAAAGGCCGAGTTGACACCAAGAGTACACCGCTGGTGGGCGTAAGGGCAGCCAAATGGCTCACGTGGATTTTTTTATCGCGAAATCCGATTTCCACAGTTTCAAATGCCATAAGCAAAGTAGATGAAGTTCGTGTGCATTTGGCGACAATAACAGATAATTGGTTATAAGCCGAACAGCAACGAGATGAGGGCATAAACAGAATCTTGGCTCAATTGAATAATGAAGACATGGAGGCAAATATCGATAAAACATATGAGGTTCGAACTGGATTACTATATCGCAAAATACAGCGTAATGGCAAGACTCGTTGCCTACCAGTAATCCCTAAAGCGTTTAGGTGGTCCGTTATCAACCACGTACAGGAAGCTGTAATGCATTTGGGGTGGCAGAAAACGTTAGACAAAGTTTACGAGAAATATTGGTTTGAGCACATGACCAAATATGTAAGAAAATTTGTGGAAAATTGCATGACATGCAAATTGTCCAAGCCTTCATCAGGCAAGATGCAAATTGAAATGCACCCAATTCCCAAGATTGACGTACCGTGGCATACCGTACACGTAGATATAAGTGGGAAGCTTAGTGGAAAGAACGATCTAAAGGAATATATCATAGTTCATTTAGATGCGTTCACTAAGTTTGCTCACTTATATAATACTCTAAATCTAGACTCGGAAAATTGTATTAAAGCTATAAAGTCAAGTATGTCAGGATTGAGTTACACTTAATAGCTACAGGTGCCAGTAGAGCAAATGGGCAGGTTGAAAGGGTGATGAGCACCCTTAAGACTATGCTTACTGCTGTGGAAACGAGTCAGCGATCATGGAAAGATGCGTTGGCAGAAATCCAACTAGCTATGAATTGCACCACAAATCGCGTCACTAAGGCAAGTGCTTTGGAATTGCTGATAGGAAGAGAAGCTAGGCCTTTTGGGTTGTTGCCAGTCGATGTGGAAGAAAGTGTAGTCGATAGAGAACAGTTGAGGGCACAAGCCAAAGAAAACATGCAAAAGAATGCACAGTACGATAAACAAAGGTTTGATAAAAACAAAGCAAAAGTAGTTCGGTATAAGGTAGGCGATCATGTGTTACTGAAAAGCGAGGAGCGGCATCAAACGAAGCTTGACCCCAAATTTAAGGGCCCATTTCAGGTAATTAATGTACTAGATGGTGATCGATACGAGTTGAAGTCGTTAGTTAATAAGCGAACATATAAATATTCGCATGAATGGCTAAGAGCGCTACCAGACAGACGATTGACAGCAGAATGTAATGGTGACTCCCAAGAGGGAGAAGAGTTGAAAGATGTCACTAGTGATTGTGCATCTGTGTCCCAAGAGGGGAAAGATTTGATAAACGGCACGAATGAAATGGCGTGTGTTCAAAAAGAGTAATGACCGCACTATAACAGCTGTCTCGCAGGGACGAGAAGTGTTATGGCGGGGGTCAAGAGATTGGGTGTAAGAGAAGACACGCCAATGTTGATATGTGAAATTAAAGTTATGGAAAATATGAATAGTTTGAAGTTTTGATACGTAAATATTGACACGGAGATGTCTTTATAATTAAGTTTGTAAAAGTAAGATCAATGATGAGATGAACTGTCAACCAATGTTAGTGTAAGCGGCTCTATAAGCTAATAAATGTAAGAGAGAAATGCATTGAAGTTTGTTAAATAAAATTGGAATTAAGTTGATGAAATTGTGTGATTTTGACTTGAATGGTGGATTAGACACACGAGGACGTGTGATAGGTCAGGAAGGCCGTGTCGGAGCGCGTTTCCAGGAATTTTGGGAACTGTTACAATGATTTCACAATCTGATGAAATTGTAGCATTATGGTGAAATTCTGACAAGCACTGCAGCAGAGGCGCAGATGGCCTCTGCAGCTGAGTGAGGTCCGATCTGGTGGTCACAAATAGTGTGTTAGAGAGGGATGACAATATAATGAATGCCAGTGTTGTGTATAGACCGAATAGAATATGAGGAGATTGGTAAAAGGAGAAAATCACCTCAGTGAAGTTTGGCTGGTGACATAGATCGGAACTTGCTGTGCTGCTGCACCAAAATCGTGAAACTTGCAAATAAAATGGACGAGACTCCCCTATTGCCGACATATACGTACGTACTAATTATGTATATTTGCAGTACCAAGGAAAGCAATTAAAATGAACTGATTATTGCAGAACAATGATATTAAAGCAATTTAAAAAATATGTTCTTTTCACTTTTCTCCACGATGAAAGGCCTTCCAACGATGCAGATGTAGATGTGTGTTGGTGTATTTTTTTTGTTATGTTAATTTAGCACTTTTATTACATTGTTCCTATTATCACTATTTCTGCAAATGGTTCATGTTATGGGCAATTTTATCATTACGGGACTGGCAATTATTTGATATAAACAATTTGCAAAAATTGATCTGCGATCTGATCGAAATCAATGTATGCAAATTTACATGCTCACACACATATCATATTTAAAAATTTTCGGCTTAATGATTTCACTGATTGGCTTCACACAATTATACCCTGTTCACGGCGAAAAATAGATTTTACACTCGGGATATAATTAAAAAAAATATTTATAAAAAAACACAAATGAACATTTGCACTGACAATTAAAACTAAGACTAACGAAGCCAATGCTAGAGGGCTTCCTAGTGGCTGCACAGCTGCACTTGTGCTGCAAGTGGGGGGGGAGCAAGAATTAACTCGATCTCAATGCATGCGAGGCGATGCACACTTAAAGCAGGTCCAATGGTGGATGTTTCTGCTGCAACAGACTCCCACGGAAAAAATCCAATGCTGTTCTGTAGAATTTGGCGACAGCGCTGCGTGCTGCAGGCGAAGTTTATTGGCCTTTCAAAAGGTCCAATTCCAATTCGGCAAACCCACACCAATGCCAAGCAGAAGCCTCTGCATAAAGGTGGGCTACGAAGTCGTCAATTGGGACTCGTGTCAACCAGGTTATCTAGGTGCAAATGATGACTTTAGTCAAATTTTCAAAATAAACAAAATATAGGGGGGGTGGCATACCTTTTCTTGTGCTGAGCACAAAGAAGTCAAAATTAGGCTCGAAAACTGATCGGGAAGGCTGATGTCTCCAGATTTCTTCTGCCGAAAAATGGGCGTGGCAAGTGAGGTTACGACTTCTGTCTGGTAATTTGTTGTGATTTATTTTGCGCATTTAAATGCACCGACATGGAAATGAATTTAACTGCATAAATGTGCACTATATGTAGTTTTAATTTTTCACAGACTTTTCGAAATTTTGACGCACGAATAAATACTCGACACGTGTAGCAAACGGAGTGCTAACCGACGTGGAGCTGACCTTAGAATTCGACCGATCAGAAAGAGGGCAAATAGAGGAGGGCAGCATTATTTATAGACCAGGCTCTCTGCAAAAAGAGCTTTTTCTATAATTCAGCACTGACAAAGATGAGCAAACGGAGTGCTAACCGACGTGGAGCTGACCTTAGAATTCGACCGATCAGAAAGAGGGCAAATAGAGGAGGGCAGCATTATTTATAGACCAGGCTCTCTGCAAAAAGAGCTTTTTCTATAATTCAGCACTGACAAAGATGCATCTGAGCGGTACATGACCCTTACGCATACGCTTGAAAGCTGTGACATGCAATTCGAATTGGCGGATGCTGGTTCGAAACTAGGGGAACATTACGCACGGCAACAGCAAACATCATCGAACATTTTCGAAGCAACAAGTTTGATGCGATCTCGCTATTGTGTTGTATGGATGTAATTATGTTGCTAAGCAAGGTTGATGACTTAGATAATTTTATCGCTTCCAAAAAAAATTGCGATAAAACGACAAAATTTTGAAATTCCTTTCAATGGTGCCACGGCGACCATTACACATTTGGTATGCTTGTACTGTACCTAACGCATCATGTGATAGACATGAAATTTGATTAAATTTTTCAATGTCCGAGATTGAATTATATGAATCTACCAAACTTTTAAATAAAATAATAAATTGCTTAAATTCAGTATGCTTCCCACTAAATGAAGGTAGTTTCAGTTTTGGTAAATTTGAATGGTGGCTTATATAGCTTGGCGCATTTTTGGTTTTTGATTTATTACTACTTGGAGCTAGAGCTGACATAAATAATGCTTTAGTTGTTACAATAATTTCTTCTAAACCGAATCGATTATCATTTTCAGGATCCAAAGAATCAATTTCTGATTGCAAACCCATTGCCTTTTCAATATAGGAACTCAATATATCTAATTTTTTGATATAGAGCCAGTTTCAAATTTATGTTTTATGCGGGAAATGTCCTCTGTTACCTTGTCTTAGTGAACAAACAGGTGTGTCAGCTTCATGCTGCCGCAGTCGGGGTCATTGCACTTTGAGCCTTTGTACACAATAGTCGACTTCTGGTCTTTAGATTAGTTTTTACTCATGATAGAATTCTTTTATAGTATAAGCCTATTTTTAAATATGTTTTGAAATAATAATAATTTCTTATTTATTATTTATTTTAATTTGTTATATTGTTCAATGCAAAATTTTATAAGTTATATTAAGTGAACAACCCTGCTGCTTTAAGTCTGCACCAATTATTAAAGTAAACACAAATACTTAAACTGTTTATTACTTTGAAGTGAGACAGAAGAAAATTGCAGTAAATTGCGATGTAACTAAAGAGAAGCCCTGAGCACCTAATATACAGAGAAATATGGGAACGCAGCAAAGGAAAATAAGGTAGAGCAATCGGTCGGATCGAAAGTAAGGTAGAAACATGCGAACGAAAGAGATAGAATTTTTACCGCCACTTGTTAAACCTGACTGTCCGCTTATTCCGTTTTGGTTATATGCAAGGGTCGATTTAAACTTTTTTCGAAAATTTATGATTCTAAGTTGTTTAAATAAATGCTTTTGTTTTAATTTAATTTTAGATATTTCGATAAGTTCAGTTTTGTTTTTTTTGTCTTCGAAATGTTTTCACGATTTTTAATAAGAGATGATGTCTCAATGCCAATACAAAGATGCAAGTACTTGAGCTGCCAATGCTTCAAGTGTACTTTTAATATTTCTTTTGTTTTGGCACTGTTACCTATTCATCATACGAATCCACTTCCCTAGAATCGAAGTGAATTTCCATTGGGTTACAAGACACTCCGGATAAATCCAAATGAGCTTGCTTAATATGGTTGGTTAATTCCAGCCACAGGTCACTCTCCGCTGAAGATTAGCCACACCAAATATGCAATACTCAATGTATTGTGAACGCGTCAAATGGAACTTGGTTATTACCGCGAGCATCCAAGCAATTTTAAAATTTTATTTAATTATAAAATGTTTTAAATTTATACACGCAACAAGTTCAAAAGACACTTTCCAATAGTCCCTGCTCGGGCGCCATGAACAGATTTCAAAACCGAAAAGTAAAATAATACCGGTTTGTAGTACTTTAAACTAAATAAGAAATTTAATTATTGCTCTTTTTTAATGGAACGTTGCGAAAAGTGAAAATTAGCTAGGCTGCTGCGGATTAAAAAGACACCACCAAGTTCAATAATCCAAATGAGAGAGATTCTATTTTCGACAAAAGGAGAAGGCAAGAGCACAAGGTAAAGACTAACAGCTAGCTTATGCTAATTAACAGCGTTTCATTATGTATGTTAGAGTGACTTCAAGTTACACGTATGTATGTATCTACTTAATAGAAAAAAGCTACTACTCAATAAAAAAAGGCTACTACTTAATGTTGTAAGGTAGCGTTCTAAGGCTGGGGTAGGCTCACTCGCGCCAGGGCTACCATTACAAGAAATTTGTAGTTGGTGCTGAGACCCTGGACGAGGGGGTGAAATATTTGGGTCGTCGGGAGGGGGGAAGGCAAAGGCTTTCAAGCGGCGAGGCCGACTTAAGGGGTGAGGGGCAGAGTGGGGTGATCTGTAGGTGGCCGAAGGCAGAGAAAGTAATGCCTACCTGGTGTCCCCTCCGCAGTTAAGTCTCAGGAAACCGGGATTTGACCGTCAGCTCCTGAGACCTGCGTGACCGTACCAGAAGCTTCACTGTATGCGCGGGATTTGACCGTCGTCACACCAGTAAAGCTCCGGTACCGTGGGAGCACCCTGTATACACTACTCTTCCGCCTGGCTATACTAAGGCTGCGCTGTATGCAACGGGATTTGACCATCGTCGCACCAGCACAATCCTTAGTACAGTCGGCACACCGTTGTACACACCTACACGCATACATGCACACCTGCACACACATGCACGTACCCATTCGTACGCATACCCATAGACCCGAATAACAACAAACACACTGAAGTATAACATGCAAAGCATACAAATATTTGACCTAGAAGGCCACGGTTAGGGGTCCCCTAAAAAGGCACCCTGTTTGCGAGCGCCTCCAGTTTGAGTGGTTTTTGCCTCTCACAACTGAGGCTCTCGCACTAAGTACCGTGGTACTTCTCGCTCGTTTATGGAAAACAACTGCACTTTCGTTTCACTGGCTGTTTTATTTTGCACAAATTCCTTAATAATTATTCCTACTGCCCTATGTCCCTGCCTGTCACCGTGCGCTGTTTCTCCAAATTTCTAAGGTTCGCGATTCCCTGCCTTGTACCACGGTGTGGCTCACTCACCTCGCTTGTCTGGTGCATTTTCCCTGGACTCTCGTTTCGCCGGTCCTTCTCATTGCTTTCCATGCTGGCTCGTGGTTCTCCTTAGATCTCCTGTGACTTCGTCCCGTGATCCTGCGTTGTCATCCTTGTGTTCCCGTTCTTCTTCTCCTGGCACTTGCTTTTGCACTTCCTCTCAACTTGCCTGGTCGAGGGACACTGTCCGATCTCATGTTCCCACTCCACTGACTTACCGGTGCTCATGTACCGGTTTCACTCGAAGAGCTTCGGTTGCATTTCCATCGTTGCACTCGCTTTCGCTCATTTTTGAGTGCGTGAGCGCGTGCACTGCAGCTTGAGTGATCTTCTCCCTGCGCTCATGCGCAGACGTGAGTGTGCGTGCGTGGGCGTCTGTGTGCGTGCGCTCTCTCTTCAGCTATTGAGAGAGTGCGTCTGTTGGGAGCGCCGCTCTTTGAGTGCGTTCGCTGTTGGCGCTCTCTGAGCGCTTCCGATGTTGGCGCTCTCTGAGCGCGCTCGTGTGCGGACGGTTATGTGCGTGCGCTCTCTGTCCCGTTGTTGTGCGGGCCGCTCACGTTCGGTGCACTCGTTGTTGCTGCTCTGCTTGCGCTTATTGATCGATTTCTGCTGTCTCGCTTACTCCAGTGCTAAGTGTGTGGATGGTGGTGGGTTTTGCTGAGAGCGAGCCGTATACCCTATACTAATGCTAATGGGGCCTATGCGTTTGACTTTTTAAAGACTGGCCTGACTACCTTATACCCTGCACTGGTGCCTTTGTAAATTAATATAGCTGAGTGAAAATTAACAATAACAAGTTGTGAGGCTCAAAATTTGAGTCCTCACAATGTAAAAGTACATTTTTGTTATACTACTAAATGACTCAGATCCAACATAGACATTAAAGTAAGTACTAATTTACCTTTTTATGGGTGATGGGGCGGGCTTAGTTTGCCAGGAAGGGATTCGGCGACTTGGGTGATAATCCGAAACTCCTGAGCAGGAATATCACATGGCTGGGCAGGTGCGCGGTGACTTGGCTGTCACCAATGGCTGTTGTTGTCCTTTGTGGTTGTAGAAAAGAGTTGTATCTGTAAATAAATTAAAAACGTTATCAAATAGGTTAAAATGCGTGTTTTTTATTCCTTTTTGGTTTGTTTACCTTTTGTCAGTGATGCGTATTTGTGTTTAATATTTTGTGCGGACTGCAGGGCTGGAGCAAAAGCCCCTCCGCAAGTGCTTCTGAGCTCGCCGGCTATCGACCAAAAAGCAGTCCGTAAGATATGTGTTTTTGCTGCTGTTGAAATATTTTGTTCTTCGCCTACCACGTTTTCTTCAATTTTAACACGAGATAAAGTGTCTGCTACGTGATTTAGTTTACCTTCTTAATATTTGATTTGGAAATAATATTCACTACGTCTAATTCGCTAATTTTGTGCGGACTGCAGGGCTGGAGCAAAAGCCCCTCCGCAAGTGCTTCTGAGCTCGCCGGCTATCGACCAAAAAGCAGTCCGTAAGATATGTGTTTTTGCTGCTGTTGAAATATTTTGTTCTTCGCCTACCACGTTTTCTTCAATTTTAACACGAGATAAAGTGTCTGCTACGTGATTTAGTTTACCTTCTTAATATTTGATTTGGAAATAAAATTCACTACGTCTAATTCGCCAACGTTGTAGTTTCATATTACGTTCTTTAGTTTTGTTAATGATCATTTAATGTTCTGTATGCAAAGCTTACTGGTTTATTGACTTGCGACAACACGGCTCCTATGGCGAAATTGCTGGCGTCAGTGGTGAATTGAAATCTCTTTGTAAAATCAGGGCAAGCCAAAATTGGATCGTTCGTTATGAGTGTTTTCAATTTTCAAATGATTTATTATATTCCTCGTTTTTTGTGTCTATTTAAGCTCTCATTTTTAGATAAATTTTCAGAGGTTTTGCAATCTTTGCAAAATCTGGTATGATCTTACGGTAATACCCGCATTAGCCTTAGAAATATTTGATTTCATTCAGTGTCTTTGAGAGGGGGATTTTTTCGAATGCTTAAACTTTCTCTTTATTGGGTCGTATACCTTCTGGACCTATAATATGACAAAAGAAATATGTTTGCTTTTTCAAAAATTCGCATTTGTCCAATTGAAGTTTAAGATTGGCCACATTAAGTTTCTCAAAATCCTTTTTTAGTGAGTGTAGGTGTTCGTTCAGAGATGTTGAATAGATGATCACCTAAATAAACAAGGCCTTGTCAATGAGGTCTTTTAGGACGTAATTCATGCACCGTTGGAAGGTTGCAGGAGCATTTTTTAAGTCAAATGGCATGCGAGGGTACATAGTGACCATGTTTAGTTGAAAACGCCGTTTTGGAATAGACTTAGGGTCCATTTCGATTTGAAGATAGCCTTTTGCTAATTTTCGTAGTAATTCGTCCATATAAGGATTCAGAAATTTAACTTTTATTCTTATTTCATTTAGGTTTCAATAAACTGGGTTTTCGTAAAAAGTTTTTATACCATGACGTATTATACTTGTGAATGTAAGCTTTTCATTTTCTGAATATTGAATGCCACTGAACACTCCTCATTAATTTGTAAGTCTGTATTTTTCCTCAGAAGAGATTTACTTCATGACCGTCAAAACGATACCCGAAAATACTATGAGCCTCCCTAACAACCAATAGTGCTGAATAAGCGTTTTAAAGAAAGCAGCGGACAGTCACGTATGCAGACAGATGAAAGTCATTACCAGTACGAATTAGATAACGATTACGCAACAGACCACTACAATAATAACGACGATCCCACCAATACATAGAGATATCCTCATTAAATACTTCTTAAGCAATACTAGTGCTATTAACATGGAAACCTTAAGCACTTTTTAGTTTTTCAAAATGCATATCGAGAAACTATTAACCCACATAGTATCGTTAAAATTCTTAAAAGTATTATTAAGTTAAATGACATAAAATCGTACCCTGAATTTAAAGAATTCATTATTACTTAACATTCTAAATTGTTACACCCTGGTATTATAAAAAATTATACGATTTTAATGAACTCATTCAAAACATTTTCAATGATTGCGAAATCTGTAATCTTGCAGAGTCAGAACATAGACCAATAATACTAGTTTTCGAAATAACTGAATTTTCCAATACAATCCTCGGATCCGACCAATACATAGAGATATCCTCATTAAATACATCTTAAACAATACTAGTGCTTTTTAGTTTTTCAAAAAGCATATCGAGAAACTATTAACCCACATAGTATCGTTTAAATTCTGAAAAGTATCATAAAGTCAAAAGACATGAAATTATACTCTGAATTTAAAGAATTCATTATTACTCAACATTCTAAATTGTTACACCCTGGTATTAAAAAAATGATACGATTATTTAAAGAAACTCACTATTTTTCCGATTTTAATAAACTCATTCAAAACATTATCAATGATTGCGAAATCTGTAATCTTGCAGAGTCAGAACATAGACCAACAAAACTAGTTTTCGAAATAACTCATTCAAAACATTATCAATGATTGCGAAATCTGTAATATTGCAAAGTCAGAACATAGACCAACAATACTAGTTTGGGAAAGAACCCACGAGAAATTAAAAGCATTCATTGTAAAGCAATTATAGAAGCCGTCAGCAGCGATAAATTGTCCAATTTTGAATTTTAAATCCGAGCCACCGCGTCCTTTTTATTTACTTTTTCGTTCTCTAAAAACTCTTAGAGATTTTTCATTCGCGCCTGAGCAGGCACTTCAGTGTAGTGGTTAACAATTTCATTTGTTTTCGGTAACAATTTATTTTGTGCTTCGCGCGTTTCGTGTGTGGGTGTGAATAACACCATTTAAAATAAAGACAAACATTGCACAAGTGTCCAAGTGCTTGTGGGAGTCATCAAACAATTTTAAAGCCTATCAACTGGACCAAAAGCTGCCAAGCCGTCTTCAATAGACCAGCTAAGGTGCTCTTTTTTTGGGAGTAGAATTGTTCTATGAATTATTTTGCGTTGGAGAAATAAAATTAGGTTCTTAACTTCCTGTAATGCAAAAAACGCTGCTAGGATGGATAGCAGGCAAATGTCCTGGAAAACCGTTCCTGGGAATTGGATCAATCTCCATTCGAATCGAAGGCTGTTCGCCAAACAGCTGAACAACTGGCTTGTGAACTATTCTTCCAGTAACTGTAAAGCAGTTATCTTCTGGTTGCTTCCAAGTGGATCTCCATTTCAAGACCAATCCAAAAGTTTTTGGCCCGACCTTTCAAACTGCTGAAAGGCGTTGTTTGCAACTTGAGCGTAAAATATCAAAGGATGCAGTTCTTAAATCTATGTACCATGACTTCATGAAAGAGTATTTGGATTTGCGACACATGTCCTCTAGAACGTCATTATTATACTCCTCGTCAATGTGTTCTTAGGCCTGAAAGTTCCTCTACCAAGCTTCGTGTAGTTTTTGACGCTTCTAGAACCACGTCAACAGCTGTTTCACTTAACGAAACACTGATGGTGGGGCCGACAATTCAGAGGGAGCTATATTCAATCCGAATTAATTTTAAGTTAATTTCAAAAATGTATAGGCAGATAAATGTCTCTGAAAAGACAGAAATTTGCAACTTATTCTGTGGAGAGAAAATACTTCACAAAACATTCAGGCATACTGACACGTTCTACGGTACACCTTCTGCACCTTTTCTGGCGATACGCTGCTTGATTGAGCAAGCCAACATGCACGCGAAATCACAACCTATTGGATCAGATAAGATTAAGAAGTGCTTTTTGTTTGCAGGAGCAGATAGTATACATACATTTGTGCTTGACCAATGAAATAATACACGCATACACACGTATTCATACACAGACGTATGCAAAAACTTACGTTACGTTATTTCTATTAAGTAGAAGTATTGTACAATTATTGACTCTTTACGATTCAAAAAGGTCGAACGGTATCCCACTGTCGCGTGCCGCTCGAAAGATTTGATTTCTTTCGGTGTGTTTGGGAGGGAAAATTTTTCGATTGCTTTAACTTTCTCTTTATTGGGTCGTATGCGTTCTAGACTTATATGACTTAAGAAATTTGTTTGCTTTTTGAAAAATTCGCATTTGTCCATTTGGAGTTAAAGATTACCCTCTTTAGATGATAACATCATCTAAATATACGAGGCAATGTTTATTAATGAGATCTTTACGGACGTAATTCATGCACCGTTGGAAGGTTGCAGGAGCATTTTTTAAGCCATGCGAGGGTACATAGTGACCATGTTTGGTTGAAAACGCCGTTTCGGAATAGACTAAGGGTTTATTTCGATTTGGTGATAGCCATTTGCTAATTTTCGTAGGAATTCGTCCATATAAGGATTCAGAAATTTAACGTTTATTTTTATTTCGTTTAGGTTTGAATAAACTGGGTTTTCGTGAATAGTTTTTTATCACGACGTATTATACTTGTGAATGTAAGCTTTCATTTTCGGAATATTGAAAGCCACTGAACTTTCCTTATAAATTTATAAGTCTGCATTTTGCCTCAGAAGAGATTTACTTCATGACCGTCAAAACGATACCCGAAAATACTATGAGCCTCCCTAACAACCAATAGTGCCGAATAAGCGTTTTAAAGAAGGCAGCGGACAGTCACGTATGCAGACAGATGAATGTCATTACCAGTACGAATTAGATTACGATTACGCAACTGACTACACTACAATAAGACCGACGAACAGTTCCACGAAGATCGATTTCAGAATACTCAGACAGAAATGTTTACAGATCAGCGATATCAACAAGCTGTCTTCATCGTCGCCGCTGGACTATGTGGATAACAATCGTCATTCCATGACTATTGATTCGCTAGACAGTTTCCAGGTTTACAAAGTTTAAAATTGAGCGTACACGTACATAGTGTTTTGAGTACTTTCGCTTTGGTCGACATTAAGTTATTTAAGATATTTCATTTCATATATTTCATAGCTCAATTTCTAATACTCATTTTATTGCACACATATATATAGAATCATGTGCATGTATGTACATATATGTATGTATGTATATATAGTGACATATTCATTCTTCATAAAAGCTAAAGCCGATCTTTTTAAAAGCTTCAAGCTAAATTGGTGAGAGTCTTTCTTGGTGATTGGACGTGTTTAAGTCTTTGCTCCCTGTGATTAACAAAAATAGTTATTTATTCTCGCGTAATTAATTATCTTTTTGGCGTTATAGTTGTGCGTTATAGTGTTGCTGGGAATATACACGTAAAAGGTACTAATCCTGCACTTTTAGTAAATATTTTAACTAATTTAACTAATTTGCTTTCACTTGCGCCTCTTTGGCGTCAAGTTATTGTTTGTGTATCTACTAACATGCACGCTCACGCTCTCTCGCTCTCCCGCTCTCCCGCTCACGAAATTAAATTTCGCTCTTGAGTGATTTGTGCAGTGCTTGTTTACGGTAAACGTTTCAGCTGTTTTGTTGTTTTGTTTACATCGAGTGCTCACTATTTTCGTTGTTGTTTAATCTTTCGTACTTGCTTGCCTGCCTGTCTCTGTGTAGTAACTGTTTCTTGCTCTCTCAAGAAACTGATCTTATATCTTATCTTCTCTATTTGCTTGTCGTTGTCCCCTACATTTACCAGGCATATTAGTTATCATGGTGAACCAGGTCAAGGTGTCGTGCTCTGCAGCAATCTGCAAATGCGCCTCTGATCCTAAGGCGGACTATATTGGTTGTTGGCTCTGTGACAATTTCTGCCATATAAAATGCTGTGGCCTAAATGGGCGGGTCAGAGATGCCGTCAACGCCAATACCGGCCTTAAATGGTCTTGCGAAACGTGTCGCGTGGCTGAATCCGACTTACGGAAGATCCACAATAAAACCAAACTAGGTTTTTCATGGATACGTACAGCTTTCTCAAATCTTCAGTCTGAATTTTTAGAGATGGAGGCCAAGTTTAACGCCTTTACGGCATTAAGTAAGCCACCTGCTCCGCTGAGCATACCTATTCAGAATCTAACTTAAATCTTACGAACTTGCTCTCTTCCCAGGTTTCTTCTCCCGATCTTCTAAGCCTAATTTCTCCTACTCCGTCCTGCTCTGCTAGTTGCACAAAAAAATCGACAAGCAAGGTTACCGTGCCCAAACCTCTTGCTCCCCCTCTTGTGCCTACTCCCATTCCGAGCAACGACAACATAAAGGGTAATGTTCCCGCAATCATGCCCGCTAGTAGGGCACAGAGTATAAAACCTCTGATTGCAATTAAACCCAAAAAATTGGTGTTTGTCTCTCGCTTGGCCCCGGAGACATCTATAGAAGATGTACAATCGTACATCCTCGCAAAGCTGCATGTTAACAACTTGATTGTTGAAAAATTCAACTTTAAATTTGCACGCGACATCTCTTCTTTTAAAATTAGAATCAACCATGTCAAAAACTCCTTGAATAGATCACTCGATCTATGCTTCGTCTCTGATCCTGCCAAGGTGATTTTAAACAGGGCGCAACCACTTACCTTACCAGAAGACCCTTATCATCCCACCTTCGAAGTCAATTTCGACTTGGGTATTAGTATTACGTATAAAACTGAAAGTCCGTGTAGTCGTGTGCGCTGCTTTAAAAAAGCAGATTTTATAAAAGTTAAATTACTTAATTTCATATTGCGATTGGTCTGATTTGTATTTATCAACTGACATGTCAGTTGCCGTAAATATATTTTATAACGCCTTAAACTCTGCCTTTGATGTCTGTGTTCCGTTCTTTTACCCGACATGCTCGAGCAAGCCCCCTTGGTTTACTAAAGAGCTGTCTCGCTTAAAAAACTTAAAGAACAGTTTATTCAAGAAGTATAAGCAGAATAACTCTCCAATAGTTTTTTCCCGCTACCTAACGGCTCGGGCAAACTTTTTACCGTGCATAACGCGAAATGTTATAAAAACTATTTGTCCCGATGCAGGATTCAGTTTTTTCAAAATCCTAAAAATTCTATAGTTTTGTTAACATGAAGCGTAGGTCAGCGATGTTTCCTTCTAAACTTATGTTTGATAATGCTGAGGCGGACACAGATCAGGCTATTGCCGATATGTTTGCCAAGTTTTTTCAAACAACTTACTCATCTGCTACACCTAAGTTTCACTCTTATCCATATAGTGTTCCCAGTTCGAATGGCATCTTCACTCCATTACTGAACGAAAGTTCACTATTTAAGGATCTTTGCTCAGTTAAACCAGTCTTCTCACCTGGTCCTGACGGTATCCCCGCCTGTGTACTTCGGTACTGTGCTAGCTCACTTTGCAAGCCATTGCTCAAACTATTTTCGCTGTCCTTAGAAACTTCCTCCTTTCCATCCATTTGGAAAGAATCATTTATTATTCCTTTACCTAAAAAAGTCAGCAAGTCTGATGCAACCAATTATAGAGGTATCTCTAAATTATCGGCTATACCTAAATTCTTCGAGAATGTTATAACTCCTCACTTGCAACATTTTAGCAGATCCGTTATATCTCCTTTTCAACACGGATTCGTCAAACGTCGTTCTACTACGACAAATTTGCTTGAGCTGACATCCTTTATTATTAAAGGTTTTCAGAAAAATCTTCAAACTGACGTCATTTATACGGATTTCAGTAAGGCATTTGACTCAGTGAACCATTCACTTCTTGCACATAAACTTCACCTAATTGGCTTCTCGCCAAAACTTCTTAATTGGATTGTAAGCTATTTGGGTGACAGAACCCAACGAGTTCTCTTTAAAAATAATCTTTCTTACCCCGTTCATGCCACATCCGGTGTTCCTCAGGGGAGCCATTTAGGTCCCTTTCTGTTTACGCTTTTTATCAATGACCTTCCATTGGTCATACTTAACTCGCGTACTCTCATGTATGCGGATGATGTCAAGCTCTGTTTTCAATTTGGAGATGACCCCTGTCATTCTCGCCTTCAATCCGACCTAGATAGTTTCTACTCTTGGTGTCGTGCAAATTTGCTAAATCTGAACAGCTCCAAATGCAAGCTGATGACATTCTCACGAGCGTGTCCAAGGCACGTATCTTACTATCTTTGTGGTTGTGCCTTGGAAAGATTTTCTCTGGCTGATGATCTTGGTGTCCGTTTGGACTATAAACTTAAGTTTAGTGAACATATATCATCAATGGTTAATAAAGCTATGGGCGTGCTCGGCTTTATTAAGAGATGGTCTAAAGAGTTTGATGACCCCTATCTCACAAAGACTCTGTTCACCTCACTTGTTCGCCCAATTCTTGAGTACGGATCATGTGTTTGGAGTCCACAGTACACAGTTTACAGGGACCGCATTGAATCCGTACAGAAATTTTTGCCTTGCGAGGCCTTAACTGGGAAGAAAACTCAAGACTGCCATCCTATCCTAGTAGGCTTTTGTTACTTAATCTGCCTTCTTTAGCCAATCGTAGGACCATGCTTGGTGTGGTGTTTATTAATAACCTTATTCAAGGGGACATAGACAGTGACGACCTGCTTAGCCGGTTAAACTTTTCTGTCCCTAGTAGAATCACCCGTAATTTCCTTCCACTAACACTTCCCAATTGTAGAACGAACTATGCCCTGCATGAACCTTTCAGGGCTTTGTGTTCGGACTATAATAAATTATATCCTATCATCTCTACTAGCAACTATAAATGTTTGTCTATCTTAAAAATCCAAATCCAAACTCACCTATCCAGTAATTAGTTAATATGCACATATTTTATTTCTAATGGTAGCAGTCCTCTTAACTAACTGCATGCTCGCACATTTTTATTGCGATTTTTGATTTTATTTTGTTTACTAACACTAACTCTCCTGATCTGATTGGGTTTTCTGGGTTTCCCCAATCCCTCGCAACAAATGTTGGATCAGCTTTTTCTTTGTTTTGCCCCAGTTCGAATCTAAAAATTTACAATTAAATTCTTTTCTTTCTAAGCTCTTTTTAATTAATTATAATTTTACAAATATATTAATTGTTTTACTTTAAACAGTCGACTGAGCGTAGTTGACTTTAAATTAAATTAAATAAATAAATAAAAAGCCGATCTTTTGAAAAGCTTCACTTTTCAAAAGCTTAATTCTCCCAAGGCACCAACCGCTTACGGTAACAAGCTTCATGTAAAACAAATGTAATGTAAAACAGAACTTAAAGGTTTATGTTAATTCTCTATAAAGAGGTTTGCTGGGCCGAAAAAAATAAATTTGTCAAGTAGTTGTATCTAATCTCTGGCGAAACAATAAAGTATTATTTTTTTTTTAAAAATTCCATCGCCTAAAAATTTAATTGGCGCAGCCGGTAGGATACCGTAAAAAGTCCTAGTAAAAATCGTTATCCTTTGACAATCTAGTGAAAAGAGGAAACTTGTACGACCAAGTAACCTTTTCTGATTGTACCTGCGAATTGGCCGCAACAAAGTGATTCGGTTCGTTAAAGTGACTAAAATCGGTATCCGCACAAGAACCTGTGTGATCGGAGTTAATTTGAAGACCTAACTTTGTGGCCCGCTTCGTTAAGTGAGACCGCCACAGTGCAGTTCACATAGACATAAGTCTCGACATACCGTAGCGGTCTGTGAACAAAAACAGTAGCCCAAAAGTGCGACAGCTACAATTTATAAGACAATAAAAAGTTTAAACTAGTGCAGTTGGCTTAAGGCATAAGTGTCGACATACCGTAGCAGTCTGCGAATAAAAACATAAACTAAACAACCACTAAAAATCATTGTTTAAACAACGTTTTATAAATAAAGCTAAGATGGCGTTAACAGCGGAAAGTCTGTCTCAACTACTTCGGCAAATACGCCAAGTACCACAATTCTCTGGAAACCCATGCAGTCTCAGCTCGTTCATCAGACGTATCGAATACCTGTTGAATTTATACCCTTCAAACGACAATTTACAGAAGGCAATCATATTTGGAGCAATCGAACTTCAAATTGTCGGAGATGCGGAAAAAATTTCCCAACATGGAATGTACAACGAATGGACAACTTTAATAGACGCCCTAATCACGGAATTGTAGACCCAGACGCCCCTGGAGGAACTACTAAGAAGGTTGTATTGCACACCCTTTAAAGGTAACTTACGTCTATTCTGTGAGCAATTAGAAGATAAGTCAACTGTTATTATAAATAAGTTAGCATTAGAAGATGACCGAAATAATACAACGGTTTATACACAAGCAATGGCAACTACTATTAAAAATACAATTCGACGCTCACTCCCTGATAGGATGTTCATGACCTTAGCGAGGTATGACATTTCAACCGTTTCAAAGTTAAGACAAGTCGCCCAAGAAGAAGGTCTATACGAAGACTCTAATGCACCTTACACCCAGAATAATTCAAACATTAATCAAAACAAAAACACTCACCCTAATCAACGATTCGTTCGCCCCTTTATTCCATTAACAAATCCCACGCAGATCCACACAATCAACCCCCTTTTAAACAAACTCCTCCGACCAGACAACAGCAATTTGATCAGAACAGACATTTATACAACGAGTTCAGAAGAAACTTACTTCATGACCGTCAAAACGACACCCGAAACTACAATCAGCCGCCCCAACAACCGAGAGTGCCGAATAAGCGTTCTAAAGAAGACAGCGGACAGTCACGTATGCGGACAGATGAAAGTCATCACCAATACGAATTAGATTACGATAACGAAACTGACCACTACAATAATAATGACGAACAGTTCCACGTAGATCAATTACAGAATACCCAAACAGAAATGTTTACAGATCAGCAATATCAACAAGCTGAAAATGTTTCCAATACAAGCCTGGGAACCCACCAATACATAGAGATCATGTTCAATAACCACAGATATAGATGCATAGTTGACACTGGCTCTTCAATAAACATGATGAGCTCAAACTTTTTCAACCTTCAAGTTAAGGATAAACAAATAACTGTCCGAAGTATGACAGGCTTTTCTAAATTAAATAAATACGTAGACCTTCCGGCCAACGGTCTTTTTCAACAAACTCAGCAATTCTATATTCATTCATTTTCACCTTTTTATGACATTCTATTAGGAAGAAAAGTACTAATGGAAAGTAATGGTTTAATAGATTACTTTCGAAAGGAAACAATAATTAACGGTAGAACATTCGTTCTCAAAGAACTAAATCTATGTGATGGCAACTCTTCAAAAAACTTTAATGCACTCTTACATGAAAACAACTTTACATCAGAAATAAACTATGCCATGAACAACAACATAGACACAGAACACACATACAGACTCGAACATTTAAATAGCGAAGAAAAATACAGACTTACAAATTTATTAAAAGAGTTCAGTGACATTCAATATTCTGAAAATGAAAACCTTACATTCACAAGTATAATACGTCATGATACAAAAACCTTTCATGAAAACCCAGTCTACAAAAGACCATACTCGTATCCGTTCGCCTACGAAGCAGAAGTAAATAAGCAAATTGAAGAAATGCTACAAGAAGGTATTATACGCGAAAGCGACTCCCCCTACTGCAGTCCATTATGGATTGTTCCCAAAAAGATAGATGCCTCAGGCAAACCGAAATTCAGGTTGGTCGTGGACTATCGAAACCTAAATGAAATTCCAATAAATGATAAATTTCCGATTCCTAATATGAACGAAATACTAGGTAAATTAGGAAAATACCAGTATTTTACTACGATTGACTTAGCAAAAGGCTTTCACCAGATTGAAATGGACCCTAAATCTATACCAAAAACGGCGTTTTCGACCAAACATGGTCACTATGAGTACACTCGTATGCCATTTGGCTTAAAAAATGCTCCTGCAACCTAAATTACGTCCTAAAAGACCTCATTAACAAGCATTGCCTTGTTTATTTAGATGATGTGATCATCTATTCAAAATCTCTGAACGAAAACCTAGACTCACTGAGAAAGGTTTTTGAGAAACTAAAAGAGGCCAATCTGAAACTCCAATTGGACAAATGCGAATTCCTAAAAAAAACAAACAAATTTCTTAGGTCATATTATAAGTCCAGAAGGCATACGATCCAATAAAGAGAAAGTTAAAGCAATCGAAAAATTTCCCCTCCCAAAGACACCGAAAGAAATCAAATCTTTCTTAGGCTTATGCGGGTATTACCGTAAGTTCATTCCAGATTTTGCAAAAATTGCAAAACCTCTGACGATATTTCTAAAAAAAGGAGCTTAAATAGACACAAAAAATGAAGAATATAATAAATCATTTGAAAAGTTAAAAACACTCATAATGAACGACCCAATTTTAATTTGCCCTGATTTCACAAAGACATTTCAAGTCACTATTGACGCTAGCAATTTCGCCATAGGAGCCGTGTTATCGCAAGACAATAAACCAGTAAGCTTTGCAAGCAGAACATTAAATGATCATGAACAAAATTATAGCACTATTGAAAAAGAGCTACTAGCAATCGTTTGGGCAACCAAATATTTCCGCCCATATCTAAATGGAGTCCCCTTTGAGATTTTGAGCGATCACAAACCCCTTGTTTGGCTAAATAACATAAAAGAACCTAATATGAAACTACAACGTTGGCGAATTAGACTTAGTGAATATAATTTCAAAATCAAATATTTAGAAGGTAAACTAAATCACGTAGCAGACGCTTTATCTCGTGTCAAAATTGAAGAAAACATGGTAGGCGAAGAAGAAAATATTTCAACAGCAGCAACAATACATAGTTCATCAGAAAGCAACGAAACTTACATTGAAATTACAGAAAAACCAAAAAACTATTTTGCAAGACAAATTGAATTAATTAAAGACACCATAGAACAAATAGAGACAACGAAATACTTTTCCAAAACAAAACTGACTATCAAATACACCGACATGACCTTGACAAAGGCAACAGATATCCTCATTAAATACTTCTTAAATAATACCAGTGTTATTTACATGGAAAACGATAAAGACTTTTTAGTTTTTCAAAAAGCATATAAAGAAACCATTAACCCACATAGTAAAGTTAAAAGACATAAAATCTTATCCTGAATTTAAAGAATTCATTATTACTCAACATTCTAAATTGTTACACCCTGGTATTGAAAAAATGATACGATTATTTAAAGAAACACACTATTTTCCCGATTATATTGTACTAAATTAATTCAAAACATTATTAATGATTGTGAAATCTGTAACCTTGCAAAGACGGAACATAGACCAACAAAACTAGTTTTTGAAATAACTCCAGAAACAAATAACCCACGAGAAATTTATGTTATTGACTTTTATGCAATTGACAACGAACAGTATTTATCTTGTATAGACGTATATTCAAAATTTGCATCACTTATTAAAACAAACAGCAGGGATTGGTTAGAGGCAAAACGAGCCCTTACTAGAATTTTTAACGAAATGGGAAAACCACAGAAAATAAAAGCAGACAAAGACTCTGCGTTTATAAGCACTTCTTTAAAAATTTGGCTTAATAACGAAGACATACAAATAGATATTACCACAAGTAAAACAGGAATAGCTGACATAGAACGCCTTCATAAAACCATAAATGAAAAAATAGAATTATTAATACCGAAAACAATAGAGAAAATAAAGAAACACGAATGGAGACAATTTTATACATATATAACCACAAGACCAAACATAACACGACCGGACAGATACCAGCTAACATTCTTCTTTACGCAGGCATACCTACTTATGATACTCAGATGATAAAAGAAAATAAAATCAAAAAACTTAACAAGAAACGACAGGACTTCGAAATTGACACAAAATTTAGACAAGCACCCTTAACGCGCGCAAAATCAAAGAATCCCTTTAGAAAAAAGGCAGAATAGAACAATTGGACAAAAACATTATAACGAAAATAATAGAGGTCAAAACGTTATTCATTATAAAAGTAAATTTAAAAAGAAAAAGAAAGTTAATGACAGTAAATACTTGCAGCAAACCAACACCTCCCAATCATCGGACTTATAATTACCATAATAACTTGTTTTGCGACACAAACTACAGCAGGAACACTCGAAATCAACCCAATAGAAAACAATCAAGTATTTATTTTGTTCGAATCTGTAACAATACAAATTCCCATCACCTTTATGGATCACTGTCTCACAATTAATATTACAGAAACTGAAAAAACATTTAATAATTTAATTAAACAATGTCAAGAATTTAAAAACATTACACAAATTAAATATTTAACTGAAAAAATGGAAAGAGAAATGAGCGGAATACGCATTTCAAAACGAAACAGACGAGGACTGGTTAACTTTGTAGGTTCTACATTAAAATATCTTTTCGGCACACTAGACGAAGAAGACAGACAACATATTGAAACACAAATTTCGACTTTATCACAAGACACAGTACAAGTTAGCACTCTAAACCACGTTATCGACAGTCTCAATAATGGCATAGAAATAATTAACAACCAGTCCAATTCATTAAAAAAAGAACAAAAAATTAATCTATTAATATTTAACATTGAACATTTTACCGAACATATCGAGGATATTGAAATGGGTTCACAACTAACACGACTAGGAATATTTAATCTCAAACTACTTAAAGACGACAATATTGGCAACGTTAACGACAAAAATCTAATTGATATAAAAACTTCCGCTTGGTATAACGTAGCTACTAATGAAATATTCCTAATGTCCCACATTCCTATGAATACAATTGAACAACCAACTTTCATAATTGCACTTTATCCCGACAATAATGGCCAAATGATAAATGAAAATATTGAAGGCGAATTCTATTTACATAACAACTATGTTCTTAATACACTAACAAAGAATATTGTCAAAGACCATTGCATAGCTAACATAATAAAACACGAAACACCAACTTGTAATTTTCAAAAATATCGTAAACAATCTTATATTCAATACATTTAACCAAATATACTTATAACCTGGAATATGACAAGAGAAAAACTTTATCATAATTGAAACGGTCAAGAGATTTATATTGAAAATAATAAAATTATAAAAATATCCAACTGCACAGCAGAACTAAAACAAATTACAATATCTAATAATATTCAATAATACACAAATTTAATATTTACTGAACACAATGTAACCAAAGTCGAACCAATGTCACACATAGAAATTAAAGAAATGATTTTGTTAAACAATAAGAACAACACAATTTACAGAAACATACTAATAATTTTCATATTTGTTTTAGTTTTAATTTACATATTTTACTTTTATATGAAATGTAAAACAGCGCCACACAAAATTATTATCTCTTACCTAAAACCAAGTAAAACCTCTAACAATAATATTGAAAAAGAAATAGAACCAAAAACAGAAATAGTTGAAATTGAAAATCCAGTACCACAATTATATCCAGAAATAAGCGCTTGTGGACAAGCTAATATCTAAAAGGTGGGGGAGTGACATATCCATTCTTCATAAAAGCTAAAGCCGATCTTTTTAAAAGCTTCAAGCTAAAGCCGATCTTTTGAAAAGCTTCACTTTTCAAAAGCTTAATTCTCCCAAGACACCAACCGCTTAACGGTAACAAGCTTCATGTAAAACAAATGTAATGTAAAACAGAACTTAAAGGTTTATGTTAATTCTCTGTAAAGAGGTTTGCTGGGCCGAAAAATAAATTTGTCAAGTAGTTGTATCTAATCTCTGGCGAAACAATAAAGTATAATTTTTTTTAAAAAATTCCATCGCCTAAAAATTTAATTATATATTAAAAATTCGCGGCTACCTAAGTAAACCATTACCACCAAACAGCGGCATTCAGAGCTTTTTTGGGGCCCGGGGCAAAAAATATTCCTGGCCCCCCTCCCTCCCTATTAACAATTGAATATATTAACCTGCAAATTATTGGGAAATATATATACGAGGGTCGTTTGATAAGTCCGTGAACGTAACATATAAAAGGTACGTAATATAATAAGTTTTTATTTCAATCACGTGTTTTACTCAGAGATACAAATTGAGCATACATGGTCTGAAAAAGTTTCTTCTTTTTGCGAGATTTTGACAATAGAAGCGAATGTATATTTTTAGAATTGTTTTTTCCTGACTTTTTTTTCACTGAACTCGTTGATGATTTCTTTGTAGTCTATTGAAGTGGCTTTCTCATGTTCAATTGACAGGCTCAGCAAGTGATTCAAACGATCTTGTTCCATTATAGATCTCAGTCCATTTTTGATGAGAAGCAGTTTACTAAGAGCTCTTTCACCTGACGCAACTGATGATGTCAAAACTAATAGTAACCGCAGAGCGACACATGTTTGGGGTAATATTTTTTCATAACCATGGTCAAAGATTTGCGATACATCTGATACATAAAAGAGCCGAAAATGTTGAAGAAATCAAATTACCACGAAATGGCAGCTCAAACTTTCAGCTAAAACTCGTTCCGTATTCTGCAAGAAACTTACAATTTATTCAGGGGACGAACAAACAGGCACAGAATTACTTGTATTTCAAAACCATGTATGTAGCTGTCAACAGATCTGCTGATGGCACATGATATGAAAACAATATATATCGATTATCGATTCAGCGATTGATTGATTTTCTGCGCGTTAGGTCGGTTTCTTTGTGGCACGACACATATATACTCGATTTGTCATATTTTGAAAAACTGCCATTGGACGTTTGGGGGCTCCCATGACGACGGGGCCCGGTGCAAAGTGCCCCGTTTGCCCCCCCTCTGAACGCGCCTGCTACCAAATATTGAGCAGAACAAAACTGTTCTGTTAGGAGGGACATATACATATATATGGACACACACATATAAAAGTGAACATACATACAAACTTATGAAGTTTAGTATTAAGGAACAATTTTTTATTCGCTTTATAACAAATAATAATAAACAAAAACGGCAATATTTATCTAACATTGAAATACAAAATTGATGGTAATTTAATAATTAAGTGTGTGTGTAAATGCAAATTATCTCCTACCGATCTTCGTTTAGCACACATATTTACATATTGACCGCTAACTTGAAACATCTGTGAATACATAACTACATACGTATATATTGGCGTTTTCATATAAGTTAACTATAGTAAATACAAAATTATATAAACAGCCAACGAATCAATAAATAATATAATAACAAAAACAAAACAACATTTAACAAGAATTGCTTAAAATAATAAATAACAAAATACTGCTGCATTGTTCAAATCAATAAACTAAACATCCGCCGATCCAACTGAAGAACTGCAACATTGTAATACTCTGTTGAGTTCAATAATCTAAACATCAGCTCAAAAGTCGCTAATGCCACCAACCGCGTTCACAGTTTGTCTTGCGTGAGTTACCACTGCACCTTTCCTGCTCTAACAAAAACCGTGCAGACTCAGCTGAATGACAACAGCATCAAAAGCCACAACAACAATAGATCAGCAGTCCACATATTATAGGGACATACACGAACAACAACATAGTGTGAAATAAAACGACGCACACGTTGACACACACAACTTGAGCATACATGCTCTCGAAAATGCTAGAAACAGATTCCATCATAACGGTAATGTGCGAGTTACCACTGCACCTCTAACTGGAACCGTCCGATTCGGCCAGATGACAGCAGCATCAAAAGCCAACACGAACAACAACATAGCGTTAAATAAAACGACGCACACGTTGACACACACACCTTGAGCATACATGCTCTCGAAAATGCTAGAAGCAGATTCCATCATAACGGTAACGTTGCATCAGCCTCTAACGCGATGTGATTGGTCAGCTACGCATTTTGTAGTTTATAAAAGACCGTTATAGCAAGGCGTTGTAGCTGACGCCGAGTGCAGAAAAACAGCGTGAAGCAACAAGAAGATGGGACGCACAGTCAGTTGCATTTTGGTCGTGCATAAACCCAGTCAACATACGAATATTGTCAAACAAGTTAATTATCGAATTAATTTAAACTAAGAAAAATAAACTTCTGTTGTGTAAAATAAATCATTGAACAAAATATTAAACCAGTTGTTACGTGGAGCTACGGCCCATTTATAACTGGCGCAGCCGGACCTAAAGAGCTATGCAGTGGACTCCCGTATATTGGATATTCATGTAAGACAGCAACGGTAGTAGTGAACACTAAAATATTAACAAAAATTATAATGCAAAGTTACATAATCAATATCTGTACGAAAATCACAATGCATTGTCAGCGAAAACCCGGTGGTCGCACTTGACGGCCGCAGCCACGTGTTAGCTTGCATAAATTCAAGCAAGCGAGCACGTGGCAGCATAAGTCTGTAGTGAGTAGCGTTCGGTTTAACGATGCATGCATGTGATGGACATACAAATACCCAGATTCATAAAAGCAAAAAGGCTTACGCAATAAGGCGACACGATAAGGTGTTCTGGAGTATACCAAGAGATAAAGCAATAAGGCTTACAAAAATAATGTGTATAAGATATATATATAATTAAGTATTTAGGGTGTTCATCAAAATAAAAAAATATATTTTTATTTTATAATTTTTATTTGATGGAGTTTGTTATTAATTACACCAGAGTCACTCATAAACTAACTGACAGAATTATTTTTATGGACCAGCAAACTTTTAAGTTCTACTGAGCTTTACATTTTTGTTTACTTAAGCTTTGTATCGTTTGACGATTGGTGTCTCAAGAGAACTTTTATGTTGAGGCTTTTCAAGAGTGAAGCTTTCCAAAAGATCGGTTTAAATAATGAACTGTGAGGCTTTTGAAGAGTGAAGCTTTTCAAAAGATCGGTTTAAGTAATTCATATGGAGAATGAATATGTCACCCCCCTCCTTTTAGATTTGTAACGTTCGATGTGCCTCGTGAGAAGTCTGGGTCGTTATGCTCAGTGCAATTGTGGCCAAGAAGACTGCAAATACACTGGCGACTTACACGCATACATTCGGATTGCGGATGGAAGCGGACGGAATCCTACTGGTGCCTTAGCTCTTGGGCTTGGGGGGGTTCTTGCTACCTTCCAACAACCACATCTACATACCTTTTAAATTTTTAAGGATTCCTGCTGAAACTACAAGTGAAGCGGAACTTCACCAAACATACACAAAGAAACGAATCGGGACTAGTATACTAAAAATGTACAAGGAGGCAAATAACTTGTCAAGGACTGCTGCAATATAAATGCTTGGCGAGGTCTGAGATGTTAATCGACACTCGCGGTCTCTACCCACCCTACCATAATCTTCATAAAAATTATGTATCCGAAGATACCCAACAGAAAACGGACGACTACTAATTTATGTTGCCATGTCTATCCAGGAAAATCAAATCAATTTGGCACATCATCTTTGTGAGATTGAAATTCATAATTTATTCCTCTTCAAGAGGGGCTTGCATTCTACCATCATATTATTTTCCTTATATACATATATAATTAATAAAGTTCACCTTTTGAACTTAGTATTTTCCTTAACAAATATGTTGTGTTGTGTTTCTAATAATTTCATAGTTTTTTTTCTTTTAAGTTACTTATTGGTCTTGCCATACATTATGTTTGTTTTCATTTGATCATATAAGTTTGTTTGTTTTGTTGTTGTTTAAATATGTTCTAAATGCTGTTACGCAGAGTATGTAACTTGTGCTTTTAAATTTTGTTGCTCAAAGGGGCTAACAACTTGTTTATATATTTCAGTATTTTGTTTCTTGGATCTTTTTTTTTTTTTTGTTTATTATCTAAATTTGTGTTTAATTTTTGCTAGCCATTTATCTATAATTTTTATACGAAAAAATGTTTTTTTTCTACCTAGGCAATTCAATATTTAATAAACATTAGCATAAGTTTTATGCTAATTTAGATTTGTAACTAGCTGTTCGTAATTGTTTTAAACATTTCTTTTACTATAATTTTTCAAAGACTATTCCGAGCAAGATGTAGTCGTATTTTATGCCATTTTTTTTTTTTTTTTTGAGACAATATGTATTTTTTTGTTGAGTGATTTTTTTTTTAAAGTGTCTTTGTTTTGTTTTTGTTTTGTTTTTAAGTTTTTTAGGCCATGGATTTTAAAAAAATTCATGGTCTACTGTGTTTGTCGGAACGCAAATGTGCGTAACAGGCAGAAGGAGGCATCTCCGACCCCATAAACTATATATATTCTGAATCAGTATTAACAGCCGAGTCGATTGAGCCATGTCTGTCTGTCCGTCTGTCCGTCTGTCCGTCTGTCCGTCTGTCTGTCTGTCTGTCTGTATGAACACCTGGATCTCAGAAACTATAAGAGCTAGAGTCTTTAAATTTTGTGACAACATTCGTGTATATCCAGGTGTCTCAAAGTTTTTATGAAATTTGGCCACGCCCCTTCCCGTCTCTGTAAATCAGTAATAACTATTTAATATACACAATATACACCCTACAACCAAAGTTATACATCTCACATGACAAATACCTTTTCACGGGTGTTTTCTGAAAATTTCATTTAAATCGGACTAATAATAAGTGAGATATGATCCGAATTAAACTCAATTTGAACGTATACTTATGCGCATATTAAGACCTAATTTACGCATCATACCGAAGTTCGAATCTAGCTTCGGACACACAGCATAAAACAAAACATTTTATTTGCATAGAATGGTAACAGAATTGCCAGCTCAGAATGCAACTTTGCCGATCGGAAAATAAATGGGGTTGTGGCTTAGTGGTTAGAGTGGCGGACGGCACTTCTTAGAGAGTTCGTATGTTCGTGCGTGAGCGAGTTCGAGTCCTAGCGGAGGCTAGCGCAATTTTTTATTTTAATTACTTTTTTGGTTTTTTTTATTTATATAAACTAAAAGGAAAACAACAGCCGAAAACTACAACCTCTACCTTAATACTAAATTATTTAACTAAATAGCAATCAAAATAAATTTCATATTTTTATGCAATAGTTAAGACAATCAATGTACACGAATGTTAGAGCGGGATGCCGATACATGCATGTCTGCATTTGCACATTTATGTGTCGGCATCCCGCTCTTACACGCATCAATTGCCGTATTCCGCACACATACGCAACTGTCAGATTTGTGCAACATAGGGCAAAGTTTATAAAAGTGTTCTAATTAAATATGTTGCGTACCAAAAATTAAATTAGTGTTTGTTAAGCTTTTAAATTATTTAATAGAAAAGAAAGAAAGAAAGGAAAACATATCACGCATTGACCGCGGCAATTAAACTCAATTTGAACGATACTTATGCCATATCAAACCTAATTTTTCCATCATACCGAAGTTCGAATCGTCGGACACATATTAAAAACTTTTATTTGCACTAGAATGGTAACAGAATTAGCCCAGAATAAAGGCGGTGGCTTAGTGGTTAGAGTGGTGGACAGCGGTCCTGCGTGCGTGAGTTCGAATCCCATGCCCGGCTGGCGGAATGCAACCTTTTATTTTAATTACTTTTTTTTGGTTTTTTTTAGCTTAAAGGAAAACTTCAGTTATTTAATTAAATATCAAAACAAATAGTTTTCAAAAATTAAATCTCATGTTTTTTTTGCAATAATTAAGACAATCAATAAGTTACGAATGTTAGAGCGGGATGCCGATACATGCATGTCTGCATTTGGACATTTATGTTTCGGCGTCCCGCTCTAACACGCATCAATTGCCGTATTCGGCACACACACGTAACTGTCAGATTTGTGCAACATTCGCAAAGTTTATAAAAGTGTTCTAAATTTTTGTTTGTTAAGCTTTTAAAAAATTTAATAGAAAAGAAAAAAAAACCAGTCGAACGCTACAGTCAGGTGCTGACTGTAGAAGGCCATGGATTATCATGGTATACCGTGTATAATTTATTTTCCTTATTTATAATGAAAATTTTGGTTTGTTTGAATTTAAGCATTTAAAAATATAAATTTTATCTTCTTATTATTTAATTCGAACGACACGCCAAATTCGATTGACAGGTAGAAGAAGAAGAACACATAAATAATGCAAGGACGGATAGACAAGAAGTATAAGCATTAGATCATAATGGCAAACAGGAGTCGCGGCTGCGGAAGTTGTGCAGTAGCTTAGTGGAGTGTGTGCCGGATTCGAAGACCAATGATGTTGACATTGTTCGGGTTCGATTGCTGCCGCGGTCAATGCGTGATATGTTTTCCTTTCTTTCTTTCTTTTCTATTAAATAATTTAAAAGCTTAACAAACACTAATTTAATTTTTGGTACGCAACATATTTAATTAGAACACTTTTATAAACTTTGCCCTATGTTGCACAAATCTGACAGTTGCGTATGTGTGCGGAATACGGCAATTGATGCGTGTAAGAGCGGGATGCCGACACATAAATGTGCAAATGCAGACATGCATGTATCGGCATCCCGCTCTAACATTCGTGTACATTGATTGTCTTAACTATTGCATAAAAATATGAAATTTATTTTGATTGCTATTTAGTTAAATAATTTAGAATTAAGGTAGAGGTTGTAGTTTTCGGCTGTTGTTTTCCTTTTAGTTTATATAAATAAACCAGTCGAACGCTACAGTCAGGTGCTGACTGTAGAAGGCCATGGATTATCATGGTATACCGTGTATAATTTATTTTCCCGTATTATAATGAAAATTTTTGTTTGTTTGAATTTAAGCATTTAAAAACATAAATTTTATACTCTTATTATTTAATTCGAACGACACGCATAAATTCAATTGACAGACAGAAGAAGAAGAACGCATAAACAATACAAAAGCGAACAGACAAGAATTATAAGCATTAGGTAGGGCGAGAGAGCAATAAGTTGGTGTATGCATTTTCCGTAATGCCAAACAGAAGTGACGGCAAAGGAAGTTTTAGA